>BQNB010008537.1:0-83651 GCA_026074375.1 Tanacetum coccineum | reverse complement strand
AAAACGGTAAAAATGTTTTAATTTTTTAAAATTTTCTTAACTTTAAAAATAATTCCGTAAGAAAAAAAAATCGATTATTTTAAAAAAAAATAATTAATTAAGATTTTAAAAAGTACAATTTTGTTTAAAAAAAGTTGTAAAAAAATTTAAATTTTTTTACGAATAATAATGTAAAAAAAAAAAAAATTAAATTTAAAAAGTACAAAAACATGTAAATTTGTTTACAAAATTAAGTTCTAAAAAAGTGCGATTTTTTTTTTAATTTTGTAAAAAAAATTACTTTTTTCGAAATAATGAAAAAAAATACTTAAAAAGTAAAAAAAAATTTTCCTAAAAATGTAACCGGTTTTACAAGTAGCCGGTAATAAATATACCATATTGACACGAAATGAAAAGTTCATGTACCATATGGATAATAAATTTAGTACATGTACCATATGGGTATATTTGTAAAAGTACGTGGCTATTTAAAGCCAAAAACCCTTATCAAAACATCGAGAGGTCAAAAAATATAAATAACGTTTTTATACATTATTTGTATTAACAATCTCCCTCTTTTTGATGATGACAAAACATAAACTCATTTAGTATAAAAATAGAAGTTTATAAATTATTAATGAGTTAAATTTTATTTCTCCCCCTTTTTGTCGAATCCAAAAAGGTTGATCGTCAATTTTTAGTAGAGAGAAAGAAATTGACGATTAAAGACTCCCCCTTGATGTATGCTCCCCCTTGTACGGGGCACCAAGGGATCGATCTTACGATAAGTAGTTTGCTACAAAACAAGGTTAGAGATACAAGTGCAAACCAGCATAGCAAGACAAATATCTCATCATTATAATCTACATATTTAGAAACTTATAAATAAAGTTCATTTAAATTCATTAAGAAATCATATATAGTCATAAGGACAATATATATGATGATACAAGCATGATATAATCATAACTAAAACACAACATATTAAAGCATCTTAAACACCATAGGTGAACATGAGTCTAAAAGTACATTAATCCTAGAAGATTAATGAGTTATAGATAAGACTAGTAAATGATTCTTGACTTCATGAGAATGACTTTTAAAGCAAAAGATTTTTAAGGTGGAGGTGGAAAATGGGTTGTCAAGACGGTGGCTATAAGATACTCGAGATGAGCAAACATAATGTTCATTTCATCTCGAAGGTTCAAGTGAAGGTTACGATTGTAGAAATAACAAATACAAGTGAAGCCATGATAGTTATGATAGTTGTAGAAAAGAGGATGACCCATGATAGGTGGTTGAGGTTGTGGTGGAGATGGTGGTGATGGAGTGTCATAAATGTGATCAAGAGGAGTAATTGGAGACAAAGAGAGTGTGATATCCAAGGAAGTATGACTTTGAAGTGGTTGAGGGTTTAAAGGCCTAGGAGGGACATCCAAGATGTTTTCAATGAAAGGGTTTAATTGATGAGGAGAAGTTGGTTCATGTAAAGATGGTGGTGAAATTTGAAGTTTTAAGTAAAAGGAAGAAGATGTGTTTTCTTGACTTGATGATGGCGGTCCCTTAAATACCCGGCTGTCCCAAATATATTGGGGGGGGCACTATTTAAGGGGACCGTTTTTTGGAGTGAGGAAATTTTTCTAGTTTTTCTGTAAAATCTATACGAAAACATTTTCCTGTTTTTGCAATCAATTATATTTCATCATGAATCATCTAAGCCATAACAATCAAACTAATCATTCTAAGTTGCCCATGCTAAGTACTAATTTACTAATAAGTAGCATAAGTCAAGACATATAATCATAATAGATTAGTAAATAATATAGATAATAATGTCATAAAGCAATTTTCCCTTATTGCTCACTTCTTCATGTTCCTCCACTCAGATTTCAAGGTTTGTGTGAATATGCTTTATATGTAGTATAGATCAAGGTTTGTGTGAATATGCTTTATATGTAGTATAGAAGTATAGAATCATAGGATTTTCCTATATGCAGATCATAGTTTATTGTGATAAGGACAAGGTATTAAATAAAGATAACAGTTTTTGTCTTTAACAAGATTTGGAGACCCGCGCATCGCTGCGGCGGGTCTCGTTAGTGTGTTATGTTTTTTTCATTAAATTCTTTTTAGCATGAATTTTTTTAAATTACCTTAGGGTATGTTTTTTTAAAGTAATTAGTGGGTTAAAAATGAATAGTAATTATTACTTACCATATAGTTTAGTGGGGTAAAAAAAAATATTGTGTAAATTTTTGCATAGCCCTTTTTATTTTTTAGCCCAATCTCGTAAATTTTCTATGTATCGTATCTAATATATAAATAGACAAAAGAACCGTTATACTCTATAAATCTTCCCTTGCAACCCTTAAGTACTTTCTTCATATTATCTAATCAATATCAACTTATGATCGAACTGGATAAAGACAATTTAATTTCATATTGCGTTTTTTATTCCTGGAAAATGTTATACCCCAAAAAGAAACATACCAAGATCAAACCTGTTGACAAATTAGTCTCATTACCAACATAACATGGAAAACCATTCTGAAGGATGTCTGGCTGAGTGATACAGGTGTTATCCCGTGCTGCAAAACTCTATAACGTGTGATAGCTTCTCACACTAACATGCACAACAATGTGCATCTGTGAAACAACATAACCAAAATTAGCTATTTATAAATATGATTTGGGTAACATCTGATGCCATATTTGGTAGAGAGGTTGAAATGGTTTTGGTTCTTCCTTCCTCACGTCAAATAAGAGTAATGTAAAATAGACACGTCGAGCATTTTATTTACCCACTTGACATGTGATGCACATTATTACATAACCCTATATTCCACGTACATTACTTATTGAAAATAAACTCTAAATATTTAAGGTTGCCACGTCAGCCGTTCGTGTTTTCTAAACACGTACAACTAATACTCGGGTGCTACAACGTATCATTTCCACTTATGCTTTTCCTGAAGTCTTGAGCAGATCATCAGCCCTTTTCCAGTCAATATATTCCCGATCCTATGATTGCAACTCACGGAATTCAGATTTTACTATGCTATATGTGGTTTAGTAAATTAGTAATTGCATTACCTTAAAGAGAGGTAGTGGAGGTGAGTCGTTACTTTTCATATACTTTGTTATTAGGTCGTCAATCCAAGTGTTGCTTCCACCAATGTCGGATGTGTCTTTCAGAGGTTAGTTTAATCCCGTATCATACATAAAGTAACATAAGCTATCAAAGAAGAATATAAGCTTTATATTTTAGGGTCAAAAGAGTCAATAATTATCCAAGCGACGTTCATATAATATACATAGATTACTGTTATAGCAACTAACATTTTGTAATAATCATTATATAGTGTTTATGGATAAGCCCAACCCATTTAAACTAAACATGATGTAATTTTACCCGTGTTGACCAGCTACCAAATCCACCCCTTTTTTAACCTCTTGAGATTACCTATACTACGGTGTATACAACACTATCCAAAGGGTGTTTGGATGGGCATTTCACTCGTTGCTGTCATCTTCAAAGTTTACAGGTATTCATTTCAAGTGCTGTCAAAACACTGTTCATACATCATCGATTCTATATACTTTTAAGTGTCGAGGTACTCAGATTTCTAAAAATGATCTCTAAGTGCCTAAGTTCACATTCATTTGATACCAAAAAAGCACTTATGAATACCATATACTTTTGTCAGTTTTGTGAATCAGTGAATACGTCATGCTTAACAGGTCAAATGGTTCTTGCATCTGCATTCACCAACCATTTTGTGCCGACATAAACTTGGGGTTAAAGGCGCAAACTATGTAATGTCATTTAGGCTGATACACAAACTACTGATATAATAACGCTAAAGGATGATATGCAGAACATGAAACACCCATAACTTTTTTCCAACTACTAGAAACTGAAAATCAATTAGAATGTTTTAAATACATAGTTATGTATTATTTTTTAAAAAAAGTGAATAGCATTCGAATATATGAGGTGTGAGCATACCCTCATTAGGTAACAAATCTTAATAAAGTGATGTTACAGAAAATTTGAGGGCCTTCAAGCAAAGTGGAAATGTATATCGAAACATATGAGTTGTATGCATTACCTCCTATTTTACCAATCTTAATAAGTGATGCTGAAAATTTGAGGCCTTGAGCCTATCAGTAGGGGATGAAGCAACAATGGTTTTGTTCAGTTTCTTAGCATCTGATTACATCAGATTCTACTTTCTAGTGTTAGGATAAACAGATACTATGGCATTAGGCGAATTTCTGTAAACAAAATTACCTTCTGAAACTCTTGGGTTCGTTGCTATGCTACCTTATGAAGTCGGTATAGGTTGAAGAGTCGAAGCTACATTAGAGGCATGGAGCAAGTTGATATCACATGCTCTGATGGGAGTTAGGACATGATGCTCGATAAGTATGATAACTTATTATATACTTATGGCAATGGATGTAGCTAAAGAAGTATATAGGCTATTATATAGAGTAACAATGATTTTTGGCATGTGACTAAGGAAGTATCTCAAGTGTAGCAATGGTTGATTCGAGCTTTAACGTTAGTTTACTTGGGTAAAATGGCGTAAAGAGTATATTAGGTTTTTGAATATCAGATTGTAATTCCAATTCATTTTCATTTTTAAGAACTCTTAGTTTCATAGACACAACTAATTAGTAATTACCAAGTGCTTGAAGTTGTAGTAGCTTACCTTGATGAATTCGAGTGGAAGTAGACCCGTAAGTGAAGCATAAAGCTTAGCCATACTTTGTCTACGATGTCTTTTGATCTCTCTATACCAATTCTTTGTGTATGCGCATCTTTAGTACTATCTTTAGGAGTTGCTGAAATAGACTTAGACGAAAAACACGATTAATCTTCTTGCTTTTTTTCGGTCTTGCTAACTGGCTGTTTTGAATCGTTAGGCATGTTGCGATAACAGCCGTCCAAAATTCTTGCGGCACATCTTTTTCTTTTTTTCCTGCACATTTCGCACAGTTTACTCCGTGAAAATGAGAGTTTTTCGAAGACACCACAAAACAAATCAGTAGAACTTACCAAGCAAGCAGTAGTTTTCGCACATCATGTGA
This sequence comes from Tanacetum coccineum, assembly GCA_026074375.1. Lineage (NCBI taxonomy): Eukaryota > Viridiplantae > Streptophyta > Magnoliopsida > Asterales > Asteraceae > Tanacetum > Tanacetum coccineum. Next base: position 78,575 of record BQNB010008537.1, on the reverse strand, counting down.
CGAACCTGCAAATAAGAACACATGAGTTTAGCAAACAGGAATTGACCCATTATATGATTCACTCAAAACGACTCGAGATGACAGCTTATTAGGCCATGAGTATGCTTAGATAGCCACCCAAAAAAATCACATCAAATCACTGCTATGAGTTTATTCATTCATACAATTTTGAACGACCTTTGACCTGATAAAACACACAATAGACGACCATAAGTTAAAAGGAAACACAAATGAAATGTCTCCAATACACTTAGCGTTAATCAGTTTACTAAGTTTACACATTTCAGTTAAAAAAAACTTCTGTCTTTTTTAGGGGGTGTTTGGGTTAGGTAATTCGAAACATTTATAATCTCTAATGAGTACAAAAAAGAACAACAAGTTGTCTTCTCCACCCTAGTTTTTTCATAATAAGCTTTTTTTACTTGCAATCCCAAAAATCACCTAATCTGATAATTAACAGCTTTTGCATTACATTTTAGATGCTTTTGAGTCGACCAAGCCCATTCTAAAAGTACTAACGCAAGTAACCCATATCATTAACGTATGCCATAAACAAATATGAGGAAACAAGGAAAAAGGTACCTACCAGCTGGAGTAGTTTTCGTAGTTGACATTGGGACACACAGTCACAACAAGAGTGGCTATCCAAGTGCAATACTTTGAACTTGCTGATTGCTTTAGTGTAACTGCAGATATGTGCCAAAGATAGATGATTCATTTCATAACATGGGCAATATATAAATCAATAACATGGGCAAATCTCAGGCCTAATGTCAAATAGAGACTACATGTCATCGATCGAACAAAATGAATACCTCAATTTTCTGTTGCATACCTTTTTTGGAGTTGATAATAACTTACATCACAATTTCGACTCATTTGCTTAAGGACGGGTTGATTTGAGCCTTCATTTTCTCAAATGGGTCATATCAGAACTGTAACTAAAGGGAACGGGTCAATCCCACACAAAACAATGCAAATTTATTTTACTACGAAAGAAATGCAATATTCACCTTGGCCTACATTGATCAATTCCACACATTCAGTCCTATATTGTTCTAAATCACTGCTGCAATCAAAACCCACAAACCAAATCAAAAGGGACTTGATATGCACACCATACAAATTGATGTGCACACCACAAAAATGCATATGTGGTGTTGTACCATATGCATCACACATGTGATTTTGTGGTGTGCACATCACTTTGTGTGGTGTGCATATCACCTCCCAAATCAAAATAAACCAATCAAATACTGTATTTTTTAAACACAAACTTTTTATAAAAAAACTTAGGCGGTGTTTAGTTGTAGAAATTTTTTCATGTTTTTTTGTTTTCAAATTCCTAAAGAATGGAATGATTTTTCTTCTCTAGAGAAGAGTTGAGAATTTTGAAAACTTTTTTAGATGAGAGTTGTATTTTTTATTTTTTTAAATGAAAAGAGATGGAGAATTGTAAAATGTGATTTTCTATTTTTCTATATAAAATTAAAAAATGAGAATTTTGTTTTTTTGAAAAATATTGAAAAAAAAGTGCGACTAAACAAGTTTTCAGTTTTTCCATTCTCAAATAAAAAATGAAAAGATGGATATTTTCCTCAACTAAACACACCCTTAACTTTCAATCAAGAAAACAGCAACAAACCTTTTCATATCTGGAAACCTGCAATTAAAGAACAACCCGTGAATAAAAATACAAACTTAATATAAACAAATTACATGGATTCCGATTTGTAACTGTATATAATCAAATTTTAAAGAAAACCCTTTACCCAAAATTTTTTTATAAAGAAAACCCTAATCTAAAAATGCAACATAATTAAGAACATGAAACTCCAAATGCAACAATTAAGTATTATATCTATCTACATCCAAAACCCAAAAATATAAAACGCCAATACACATCAATTCATCCTAAATAAACCTCATATCACAAATATCAACAAAAAGTTAACAAATGACCTAGGGTGACCCTCGCATGCGTCTTCCATAAAAACAAAACATCTAAAAACCCAAAAATTAATAAAAGAAAGAAAACAACTAACTTTTTGAAAGATGATATCAAGAGATATTAGGCTTAGTGGGGGAAAGAGCTGTATGAGAAAAAAGGGGGCGAAGGTATAGTGTCTGTGGTTTTATGTGTTTTTTTATGTATTTTGGAGAGATGAACAAGTATATATGTGTTCTGTTTTCAAGTGATTACTGATAGACTTTGTTTAATAAAGAGTAAAAATCTAACCTGGTTTTGTATAAAGACATCATCGATGCCGAAAGTTGTTGCTCCTTCACCGCCGCCATCCTAATTTGTCTCTCACCGCCTATCATACCGCGTTATTTGTGTGAAGTGGTATTGAATCAACTGTGTGTTATTTATATAGGAGATGTGTTTTAAGTTGGGATTTATTTTTGATATTGGTGAATGCAGGTGGGGAAAACATGTAGGCATTCAATATAATGAGTAAGCATCCTGTAACCTTAATTGTTTATTAATAATAAAGTACTGTTTCACAGCAGAAACTTAATTACAAATTACTAAAAAGGAGTTACTGTAGCAAATGTGTGTGTAATTTACGAGGAATCACGCAAATGCTTCACTGTTTTTCTTTGGTTTCGGGCTTAAAGATTAACCTTCATAAAAGCCAATTGCTAGGAGTGGGTGTAGCAAGTGATCGGATTATAGATGCGGCTGGTTCTATTGGTTGTTCCATCATGAAAGCTCCCTTCAAATATTTAGGGTTCATGGTGGGAGGTAATATGTCTAAGATTAATGCCTGGGATGAAACGGTTGCTAAGGTTAAAAGTCGGCTTTCAAAATGTAAGGCTCAATACTCTCTCCATTGAGGTTCGTTCAACTTACCTAAGTCGGTGTTTGGGCTCAACCCCGATTTATTCCATGTCCTATACAAGGTTTCCAGAAGTCTGTCTAAGTGAGTTGGAATCTATTCGTCTCAAGGGAAAATTTTTCAATGGTTCCCAAGGTAATGACAAGAAGATTTCATGGGTTAAGTGGTCTAAAGTGCTCGCATCTAAAAGATTTGGAGGGTTAGGGAGTTTTTTAGCTTTTGCGTTAAATCGAGCGCTTCTTTTCAAATGGGTGTGGAGATTTATTTCTCAAGAAAAGTCTTTGTGGTATTGATGCATATCAGCTATGTTTGGTAACAAGAATCAGCCTCGATGTCCATTCACCTCTCGAATTGGGATGGCTATTATTCGTGGAAGATCCTATGCTTTTAAAAAAATCAAGGAGTAGATTTTCTTTCTCATTGTAACTGCGTGTGTGAATCAGGTATGCGTACTCTTTCTGGAAAGGATATTTGGTAGGCGACACACCGTTTGCATGCTTTTTCCTCGTTTGTATGCTTTGGACAATAGTAAGGATTGTACTGTTGCTTCTAAGTTGCAAGGTGACTTAGCCCATTCTTTCGCGTCCTGTTCGGGGAGGTGTTGAAGCTGACCAATTAGATAACATTATGAGAATGCTTCAGTCGAAAGTCCTTTCAGATATGAATGATAGAATGGATTTGGGAATTTGAACGGGAAAGGGGTTTTGAGGGTTAAAGATGCCCTTGACGTTCTGGACGAAGCTCTTCTTCCTAAAGTTAATGTAGCCACGAGATGGATCAAGACTTGTCCTATTAAGGTAAATATTTTTGCTTGGAAAATGTTCCTTGACTGTATCCCCACTCGTTCTAATCTGGTCAGACGCGGTGTTATGGTGTCATCTACGCTCTGCTCAGTTTGCAATACTTCGGTTCGCATTTGTTCTTTTGCTGTGATGTGGCCATTTCGGTTTCTCACCTCATTTGTCGTTGGTGGAACCTGCATTAGTCTTCTTGTGGTTCTTATTCGGAGTGGTTGGAGTGGTTTAATTCTATCCGGTTGGGCTCCAAGTGTAAAGGGATCCTGGAAGGCGTTTTTTTACGTGTCTTGGTGGTGTTTGTGGAACTTTCGTAATAATCTCCACTTTGCGTGCTCAGAAAGCCCTCGAAAGATGTCTTGTTTGATGAATGCGGTTCTCGTACATTACGCATGGAGTCGTTTTAGAAGTAAACTTACATTTAGTTGGGATCATTGGTTACAACATCCGTATTTAATTGCTTTGTAATTTCTCTAGCTCCTTGCTAGTTTTTTCAATAAAAGTTGCCATTAAAAAAAAACATTTGTTCGTTTGTATAATAAAAATAAACATTGTTCTAAGAAACCTGAAAGTAATAGAAATGATAAATATAGTTAAGACAATGATCAAACTAACTCTAGTAGGTTTGTGTTTTCCTCAGTAACGTCATCATAAACATGAAATTTATTTCACAGTGATGTAAGGATATTAAGTTTTCAGAATGGTAAATAGATACATATACATATATATCTACGAACATAACTCATTAGTGATATTAAAGCAATTTGTTCGAACACATACCTGATACATCTAAAATGAATTTAATAAAACTTTTACCTACAAAGATTCAAGTTTGTCTTTAAGCCAAGCAAAACTTTCTTGTGAAACCCGCGAAAACCATATAATATAATAGTCATTAAAAACACTTAGAATGAACAAACTGCTAAATTTTTATGTAGTACTATTTTCCATTTCACACTTTAATTTTTTATCAAGAACTTGTTGATAACTATTGAGGAAATACTAAAAATTAGTCAATACAACCAAAAGCTAAAAGTTCCTTTTCAGACCTCACTACAAAAAAAAATCTATTTTATCACTTTTTGTTACACACAGTTAAATAGTGTGGAAAATATTTTGAGTTTATTAACACGTATAAATGTGTAAAAAAAATAGTTACATAAATAAGTGTGAACAAATTTTAAAAAGTTAAAGGTTTTCACACTTATATTTGTTGCAAATAAAAGTTCACACTTTAAAATGTGAAAAAATTCATAATTTGTTCACACTTTAAAGTGTGGATCCCATTTGTAACACCCATATCATCCACACTTCCTCTTGAGTGAGAAGTGTGTGAATGATATTTTAAGGTGTTACAAATGGGGTCCACACTTGAAAGTGTGAACAAATTATGAATTTTTCCAAATTTAAAAGTGTGGACTTTTATTTTCAACAAATGTAAGTGTGGAAACTATTTGTTTTTCAAAATTTGTTCACACTTATTTATGTAACAAACTTTTATACAATCATAAATGTGAACAAACTCATTATATTTTACACACTTTTTTAAAGTGCGTACAAAAAAGTATGATAAAATAAATGTAGTGCCTTTAAGTCAACAACAAAAGCAATGACTTGAACCAACCGTTCCTGCAATCGACAACCACTTCTTATTAGTTGCACAAATGATCGGTTAAATTTAGTAATTTACCCATCGTCAGATTGATGCACAACACATGCTTCTTTTAAGAGTTGCATCCCATTTGGCCATATTTTTAAGCTTAATTGCTCAGAAGAAAGATAACAAAAAGGCCAACTATCCATTAACGAATGGAGAACTGTACACGGAAAACAAATTGTCTTGAATATATAAAACCTTTTAAACTATGAGAAATGCTAGAACCACAAAGAGTTTACAAAAAGATTTTCACAAAATGATATGGCATGCAATAATTGGATTCAAGTTCTTTATCTCTCATTTTGTAATTGGTCAATGATGTACAAATCATCATGCCACATCATTTTGTGAAAGTTATTTTGTAAACTTTTTGTGGTTCTAGTATTTCTCTTAAACTATTGACCTAGTCTTTTTCACCGGAAACAACCACAATTTTGACCATAACAAACATTCTTGACAAGATCAGCACTTAACTATGATGATCAACAAAACATATTGATATGCTGTCAAAATACTATAGTGTATATATTTGTCGTCTATTTCTTCATGATTTATTTGAAAAAATATATACGTTTAACATGTCAAGATGTTTCAATTGGAATCCTCTTATTGAAAGATTTCATAAACGTCTCTCTAAGTGGAAATCCAAGACTCTCTCTATTGGTGGACGCCTCACACTCACTAAATCTGTCCTCGGTAGCTTGGGAGTTTATTATTTCTCTACTTTCAAGGCTCCTAAAAAGGTAATCAATCAACTTGAAAGTATTAGGAGAAATTTCTTTTGGGGCGGGTCTTTGGATGATAATAAAATCCCTTGGATAGCTTGGAAAAAAGTAATATTCCTCGTGATCAAGGTGGTCTTCGGAATTTGATGTTTGGGAACGTGTAACCAAGCTATGCTAGTAAAATGGCCGTGGAGATTCCATACCGAGATTCAAGCAATTTGGCGTAAAGTTATCTGTTCTATCCCACTGACCCTTTTAGGGGACTTGATGATAACTCTTCCTAGGACCCAACTCCGGGCCATGGTATCATATTGCGAAGATAAAACGATGACCTCCTTAAAGTCAACATCAATCTTGATAACATCTTTAAGATTAAACTTGGCAATTGTCAAAGTACTAGCTTTTGGAACGATATTTGGATTGGTGATATGCCTTTGGTTGCTTCATTTCCTCGCCTTTATCGTTTAGACATAAATCCGGATTGTCTTGTTTGTGATAGAAATCCCACTGCCCACGTTCCCCTCTCTTCGTTGGCCACTACTTCAGATGTCACCCGCCATTCAATCCAATCTACTGGTAATGGGTCCATGAGCCCGTATTTTCCTCCTGGGCTAATCTTCCAATGGGTTTGCGAAGGGAACCAAGGTCCTAACCAGAGAACTGAAGAACTTTATTATCTTTAGTTAGCTCTTGTTATCTAATCTTTACTTATCGAATGTTGAAGATAGATGGGAATGTACTATTGATGCTTCAAGACGCTTCACCGTTAAGGGCATGAGATCTTTCATCACCTCTATGTCTCATTCGGTATCATCTACCGTAACTCGTTGGAACAAAGTAGTGCCATTGAAAATTAACACAAATCATCAAACAGGCGTCTTAAATGGTAGGATGGCGACCCGCGCCAATCTTGATCGAAGGGGCATAGATTTAGATTCCGTGAGATGTCCCATATGTGATGATGCATGTGAAAGGGGGGGGGGGGAGGGGAGGGGGGGGGGGGGGTGGGGGGTGAGGACGAAGAGCAACTTGTTTGATGATTGCAAGATTGCGAGAGACACATGGATAAATGTTCTAAATTGGTGGCGTATACCGAACACCACTTTTCAAAGTCTTCAAGATGTCTTTCAACTGGCAGACGACTCCCCTCTTGAAGCAAAATTTTCAAGATTCTTCGATGCGGTGATACAAACTACAATTTGGTCCTTATGGCGTTTTAGGAACAATGTCATATTCTCTCTAAAGAAACCATCAAGGCTCTTCTTATCAAACGACATCCATGATCTTGATTTTTTCTTTTAATTGGATTGTAAGTCGAATGTAGAAAACCTTTTGAATTGGAGATAGAGTGTTTAATCATACCTGTGTAACGCTCTATCCACCCCCTGTAACTTCGTCTAGCTCCTTGCTAGTTTCTATTTCAAATGCCGTTAAAAAAAACCAACTCCATATAACAAAGTTGAAATAGAATGATGAACACTCTTGTTTGTAACCATTTGATATAAATTTAGGCACCAATTTTAGTATATTAGTAAAAAAAACTAACCAACCTTTACAAATAAACTGGAAACCCATTAATCTTGCTTGGGAACATGCAAAACACACAAACCTTAACCGATCTTAGACATAAAGTTCGAGGTTCAAAGAAATACTACCCTACTGTGTATTTGACAAAGGAAATACCCATATATAAGTTTTAATCCAAGATAAATTTTAATAATTGAATTATGACATATGCAATTTAGAACCAAACACCCTAATTGAATGACACATAAGCTAAATAGCACAATCCATGATTCATGTAAAAGTCCTTTTAAATAGGATGTATATAGTTTATACAATCCAGTTGATATCAACCATGCATTGTTGATGAACAAAAGTTCCATGGCTTTCACCATTGCTTCTACCTCACATTATATTCATCCCTCTCAACTAGGTAACAGACGTAAACATTGGCCTGGTTTTTCACATTGAGTTGTCTTAAATATACAGTTTTCAATTACATAACAATGAGAGACCAATGAGTAGATAAATAGCGATCTCTTAAACAGCCCCTAACAATGTGTTGGATTATGGTAGTCGAATAGCACGAATACATTATGAATATGTGAGCCTATTGGGGGCACACACGTTAATACACGGAGAACACGTTTCATACTTCACGTTTTATATAAATCACAAGGACTATAAATGAACAACACTCGAACCCTAGGGTGGCCGGTTTCTTAAGGAGGATTAAGAGGGAGTGTTTGTTGATTGGTGTATAAGGAGAACAAGAGGATGGAGAGTTGTGATGGGACTAGGACTCGTATCCTAGTTGAACTAAGCTAGGGATAAAGGGTTATAAATACCCCTCACCCCATAGCTCATATATTCGACACACACAATTCCCAATACCTTAAAAGAGTGTTCGGTTTTTTTCGTGTTCTTCTCCAACCGAGTTCTGACAACTTTCACAATGTTAATTCGATTTTCGGTGTTCTATTCCCAATCCGATTCAAACTAAATTCTTTAAGAGTTTTCGATTCTTGTCTCACCTAGCTCGACGTGGTTTTTTGGCAATTTCGTGGTTAGTGGATTAAAGCCCTAAAAGGGTTTCCGGTTTGCACTTATTCGCTCCCAAGGGTTATTCGTTAGATTAGGGTTTACAACCCTAATTCGTTCACATTAATTCCCATATCATCTCAAAGGTGCGATTGGTATTCCGGTTAAAATACAAAAGGTTGTTAGTTAGTAGGAGTTAACAGCCTAGCAAGCTACTGATCTGTTGACGTGATTGTGTGAGCAACCGTAGAGGCAATTTACTTTAATTGCTTATTTCGTTTTCTTGATCAAATATCAAGAGTACGCGTTTCTTTTACTTCTTGTTTAAGTGTTAACCATATGCTATTACTAGATCCTAAATCCGCTGCGTACTCGTAGTTACTTGGTTACCTAGATGTTAAATCCTAACAGTGGCATCACGAGCCAACTCGTTTTTAGCTTTAATGGTTATCACTTGTGTTTTAATTATATGCCTACTTTTACATGCCTAACATTAATACATAGTCAAAGATCCTGCTGCGTTGATATTTTATTATATTTTACTAGAAAAATATGAATCAATATTTAGAATCTTGCCAATAGAATAGGAAACACAATAAGTAGATATTGATCTTGAAAACTAATAAAAGTTAATAGTATGTTTAAAAAGGAACCATTAAGATTGTAGATTTTAAGCTGTATGATTCCTTTTAATTAATTGCCTATTCCCGGCGTATAAGACCTCACGTCAATCACAATATGTGTAATGGGGCCAATCTAGGCACGTTAGGCAGAAAACCTAGTGAAGGGTCCTTATGGTTCACCATTTGGGGAAGACACGCGAGAGAACTCGGATTTACATTGTAAGCTTATATCACTTTTTATAATCTTAGTATGCATTATTATTTTAATGTCTAAATGTTACAGCGCCATATTAATATGCCCATATGACTAAAAGATGATTGTTAAAGTAGTCTATAAATTTTACATGAGCGCCTACTGCATGCTCTTAGTGACACAACCATTTGTTTCGGAAAACTGTTTTTTGTGGAAATTAATAACGACTAAACTATTTGAAACTTTTTTTCAAGAATAAAAACTGACGCTATGGACTCATGGGAAGTTTACGACTCATCCACTAGAACATGACTATCAGATAAGTTTAATGAGGTGTGTTTTTTTAACCGTAATTCCCTAAAGAAAATAAGTTATTTTAATATGCTTTACGCCTGACAGCTGTTATTCCTTCTCAGCTTCTTTGCGAGTTCGATTGAGTTACCGTGAACCATGTACCATGTCACTTAAATAACTACAATTTGTCATTGTTAATAGTTTTTTAAATTATTGTTAAAAAGTTGTTTACAATGCATCTTTGTCACGTTTTGACAACATTTATGTGATACCCCTAGATAAATTTAAGTCTAAATGGCCCACCCAAATCTAAGAACACGTGCACTTGGTTTGAGTCACTTTGTCATACCTTGACCCCATAAACCAACCCATTGTTAAATTTCGCCTACTGTTCAGAAACACCTTTGACCGATTTTTCACAACGATTCACTCGTTTGGTCGACTTAATTCGACTCTCTTTGTCAGACCTCGGACCGAGGCATAAGATGATACTAAAGGTAGTTTGATTGACATGCTCTTAACTTTCTACATGCTGACTAATGTTTTGACAAGTATCAAAATCTAAAGAGTTGCATTAAAAATGCAATTAAACAGCTCGACGCTACCTCTTCCCACTTATTTCCATCCTGGTCAGACCTTGGGTAATAAGTGGGACTGCAAGTTAGATCTTAGTCTTAATTAGTAAATTAATCAGGTAGTTAATTCTATTAAAAATTTAATTATCGAAAATACTAATTATTTGAACTTTTATTGTAGATGACTACCTCAGTCGGAAAACCAATTCGGTATTCAGAGTTTCTTCGAGAAAACAAAAACTCAACTGGAGCCCAACTATCATGATTGGTACATAGACAACTACGTTTGGTACGTTTCAACTGAAAGACAAGGAATATTACCTTGAGCCAATCTATTACCTCTGCACCATTGCACAACCTGTGACAGCAAATTCTTCATGAGACCTTGCAGCTCATGCTGCATATTGATTAAAGCCAAAAGGAAGTTGTTGTGCTCATGCTGTTAACCATGGACCTAGATATCCAACGAAATCTAGCTCATCTTGGTGCTTATGACATGCTCCAGGAACTAAAAGCTATGTTTTCCAAACAAGTGAAGCAGGACTTTTCATTGGAAATTAAGTGTGGATTATAAAAATGTTTGTTAATTAATAATCTTCGATTATTTAGATTTGTAGTTTGAATGTTTTAAAGGGCAAAATCCAGAAAAATAGTCAAACGACACATCTAGTAATTAATATCTTTTTAAAAGATTTTTCAATATAAGTCAACGTTGTGAGATAATTATCTTTTCTAAGAAAATTAATTCGTTAAGTAAAACCTTAATTCACACTTGAGGAACTTTCCACGTCACTTAGAAAGCATATCTTTTTATAGTTCTTTTTATTTAATTGCTTTGCTTATTTGTTAATTAGTATAATCTAGTTTAGTGTTATTTTATATTTAGTTTTAATCAAAAATTAAAAGACATTCAAGCATCAAACAAAACACTTTCGCGAATTTCAAATTCATCTCTCGTTGGGACACGACATCCAGAGGATCAACTATTACTTTTCCTAAAGTAATTTTTATCTGACGTGATTACTATATTATATTACTCGTAGGTCACTAGAGAAGGAATTGTCCCACATATCTCACCGAGTTGCTGAAAAAGAAGCAGCTATATCAAGGAGCTAGCACTTCAGGTATTTTCACCGTATAACTCTATTCTTTTCCTAGTACATATTAGGCTTATGACACATGTTGTGGTACTCACATCTGTAATATTACTCAGGGTCTGCGGGGAAGTAAGAAGCTGAATCCAGGAGCTTTAAGTCTATACATAGGCAATGGTCAACGTGCGACAGTTGAAGCTATTAGAAATTATCATTTATGTCTCCCTAGTGGATTAGTTATTGTTTTGAACAATTGTCATTATGCACCTTCTATTACTAGAGGGATTATTTCAGTTTTTCGTTTGTATGACGATGGTTTTATCAACCATTTTGAATTGAATAATGCAATTTCTGTTTCTAAGAATAATGTGGTTTATTTTAGTGCTATCCCAAGGGATGGTGTTTATGAAATTGAAATGTCTTGTTCAAATACAAATGGTAGTTATATGTATGTTGTTAGCAATAAAAGAGCTAAGTTAAACTTAGACTCTTCTCTCTTGTGGCACTGTCGTCTTGGACACATTAGCAAGAAACGCATTGAGAAGTTGCAACATGATGGACTTCTCAATTCTACTGACATTGAGTCTTTAGGAAAGTGTGTTTCATGCATGTCTAGAAAGATGGCAAAAAAACCTTATTCACATCAAGTGGAAAGGGCTAAAGATCTACTTGGACTTATACACACTGATGTATGTGGCCCATTTAGAATCGTGTCAAGACAAGGAGCTAACTACTTTGTCACTTTTACTGACGACTTTAGTCGGTATGGTTATGTTTACTTGCTGAAACATAAACATGAAGTGTTTGAGACATTTAAAGTGTTTCAAAAGGAAGTAGAAACCAATTCTGGAAGACCATAAAATCACTACGTTCTGATCGTGGAGGTGAATATATGAGTCAAGAGTTTTTGGATCATCTAAAGAAGCATGGGGTTATTGCACATCACACTCCTCCCTACACACTCCAACATAACAGAGTGTCAGAGAGGAGAAATCGAACACTGCTAGACATGGTTCGCTCCATGATGAGTCAAACTACTCATCCAAAGTCCTTTGGGGATTATGCCCTTGAGTCTGTTGCACGCATTCTCAACATGGTTCCAACTAAGAAGGTTGATAAGACACCATATGAAATATGGCATGGGCAAGCCCCTAAGCTGTCTTACTTAAAAGTATGGGGTTGTGAGGCACTTGTTAAGCGTGATACACTTACCAAACCTGACAAACTAGAACCCAGATCTTTTAAGTGTATCTTCGTAGGATACCCAAAGGAAACGATGGGATATTCTTTCTACAACCCATCCGAGAACAAAGTCTTTGTTGCCCGGAATGCTGAGTTCTTTGAGAGTAATCTTATAGATCAAGAAGCAAGTGGGAGTCTAGAAGATCTTGAAATTATTCAAGAAGAAGATACAAATCCTTCTTTAGACACTAGCTTAAATCATGAAGAGGATGATCAAGAAATTGATGAACCTCAAAGTGATATCAATCCCATTCGTAGGTCCTCTAGGACAAAACGTGCCCCAGATCGAATGTGCTTGTACATCGATGCTGAGGAACACGAGTTGGGGGATCTTGGTGAACCCGCCAACTATAAAGCTGCATTATTGGATCCTGAATCCGAAAAATGGCTAGCTGCTATGAATGTGGAAATGCAATCCATGAAAGACAACGACGTTTGGGAGCTTGTAGAACTTCCTCCTAACGCTAAAACTGTTGGTCACAAATGGCTCTTCAAGAAGAAGACCGACATGGAGGGTGCAATACACACCTTTAAGTCTCGTCTTGTAGCAAAGGGCTTCACTCAAACCTACGGGGTTGATTATGAAGAAACCTTTTCTCCTGTTGCAGACATAAGAGCTATAAGGATTCTTATTGCCATAGCCGCGTTCTATGACTATGAGATTTGGCAAATGGATGTCAAAACCGCTTTCCTCAATGGACATCTTTCCGAAGAAGTCTATATGACGCAACCTGAAGGTTTTGTTAATCCAAAATATCCTAACCATGTATGCAAGCTCAAGCGTTCCATTTATGGACTTAAGCAAGCATCTAGGCAATGGAATAAGCGATTTGATGATGAAATCAATAAATTCGGTTTCACTCAAAATCACGATGAGCCATGTGTATATCAGAAAACTAGTGGGAGTTATGTCACTTTCCTAATCTTGTATGTCGATGACATATTAATCATGGGAAACAATATTTCAATGTTACAAGATGTAAAATCCTATCTTCGAAAATGTTTTGCCATAAAAGATTTAGGTGAAGCTGCATATATTCTTGGAATCAAAATCTATAAAGATATATCTAAATGGTTAATTTGTTTATGTCAAAGTGCTTACATTTAGAAAATCTTGAAAAGATATTACATAAAGAATTCTAAACTTGGAACTATCCCAATGCAAGAAAAGCTAAAATTGAGTAAGTCAGATGGTGCCTCGACACCAACTGAAAAGTGATGCATGAGCAATGTTCCATACGCTTTGGCTGTTGGTTCAATCATGTATGATGTAAGATGTACTCGTCCTGATGTTGTGTTCACTCAGAACATAACAAACCAATTTCAACAGAATCCTGGTGAACTTCACTGGACTATTGTTAAGAATATTCTTAAGTATCTTCAGAATACAAGGATATGTTTCTGGTTTATGGAGGTGATATGAAACGAGAGCTTAGGGGTTTCTTGCTACATTGATGTTGGATATCTGACGGATGCTGATGACTTGAAGTCTCAGACAGGATATGTGTTCGTTTTGAATGGAGGTGTTGTTGATTGGAAAAGCACAAAGCAGAGTATTTCTGCAACTTCATCTATAGATGTTGAATATATCGCTGCATTTGACGCATCGAAAGAGGCTGTATGGATTCGTAAATTCATTTCTGGGCTTAATGTTGTTCCCACAATTGAAGAACCCATAACAATGTATTGTGACAATACTGGAGCCATAGCAATAGCAAATGAACATGGAGTTACTAAAGGTGCATGACATTTTTGAGCAAAAGTTTACTATCTTCGAGAAACCATTGATTTAGTCGATGTGAGGATAGAAAAAGTTGACACAGATGATAATCTAGCTGACCCTTTTACAAAGGCTTTAGCATTTCCTAAGCATTCTGAATTGACTAGGAAAATTGGTTTGATACCAGCTAGTAGTCTCATGTAAATATGTGTTTAATTAGTATTTGGATAATTTAGAATTGTAAGACAATATTTATTTGATGAATTAAGATACTTGGAATTTGTTTTTCATTCATATAAAAATTGTTATTCCATTTTTGCATGTTTAATCCATGAATGATTTATCATTCTAAATATGTCTATTGTCAGTTAACAATATGGGAATATTGTTATGTAAGGCAAATATGAGTGTTGGTTGTATTCTTTGAATTTGAATATAAGGCGTGTTCTTGCCAAACTCATATGTATTCACAAGGGATGCATATTGGATACCCCAACTTTTGAATATTTACTTTTGGATCCTTGTCATGAGTAAATGTTGAAAATGGTTAAATAATTATCCTTAGACTTGAGATACAAATAAGTTCTGTATGTGTGGATATCACTTATTGTAATTATAGCCAAACGCTGTCCTGGAATATGGTAGTTATAAAGGTTATTTTTCGGAGTGTATATGAAGCAGCATCCACAACACTTGTAGTCAATAAAGGATTTGTTCCTCCACGTTATATGTGCAAAATGATACCATTGGGCTATTCTCCAGATTTAATCAGATAAATGAATGGCCGTTCCTAAAGGGTAATCTAAGATGATTTTTGATTACATTTAGTATATCTGAATTATTTCTATAATGAGAAACTAAAATGTTAAACTATATGGAATGAGTTAGGATCCATATCCATGGTTTAACGGTATTTGAACAAAGGGATGATTATGTAGCAAGATAAGACATAACCATTGTAAGCTGAGATTGTTCTTGAAACTTTTATCTCAAGTATTTCTAATCTAAAGGTAATTATGTGTGTTTGCTAGACATTGCCAATTATTAGTATATCTGCAAGCCTGCTACTCCGCCTCCCAAGTGGGAGCTGTTGGAATTTGGTAGTCGGTTCCGCAAGTTATATGTTAGAAATACATGAGCCTATTGGGGGCACACACGTTAATACACGAAAAGTATGGTTACTTCACGATTTGTATTTAAATAGTTATTTAATTAATTACTTGTTTAATTAATTATATAATATATTCTAAATATAGAACCGAAGGACTAAACTGGACAAAACCCGAACCTTGTGGATCCCTTTGTTTGGCCGAAACCCACAAGGGTTCTAGAAGGGGTGTTTGTGGCCGGTTATAGAGAGGAGAAAAGGAAGGAGAAAGATTTGGTTTTAATTATAGTAATTATACTAATCTTTTCCTACAAGTTTTAGGGTATTGGACCTCATTCTTCATTCATTGATTCACAAATCAAATCCCTAAACCCTAAATAGTTTCGGTGCTCTCATCTCTCCTCAAAAACCTAACCGAAACCCTTAAACCCTTTAAGGGATTTTTGGTTTTTCTCTCCTACCGAATTCGACAAAACCCTACAAGGGTTTTTTGGTTTCCTTGTCCTCCATTGTTGGCGATTCAAGATCACATGTACGGTTTGTTTTCGGTGTCTCTCCTAGCTCGACAAAGACATAAACCCATATTAAGGTTTATTCGGTTTTCGGTTTTCAAACCCTAACCGAATTAGGGTTGTTTGGTTTTCGGTGAACCTTAACCGAATTAGGGTTTATTCGGTTTATTGTTTTCGGTTCTCGATCAAGTGGTGGATGGGAACGTTGAACCACAAGGTGTTTGGTTCGTGAAGGTACACTAGCAATCAACTCATACTCGGTTGACGTGTTTGTGTGAGAAACCATAAAGGTAGTAATTTAACTGGTTATTCAGGATCTAAAAGCTTAAAGGTTTGTTTACTTCCCTTTAATTATGTGTTAATCTTGTGTGTTAAAACTAGATCCAATTAGTGCGTTACTCGAAGTTAAATAGGTTACCAGTTGTTTAAAACTTCAACAACCTATTATTCACTGTAAAGTTGGACAGCAGACAAGTAACCCCTGCTCACAAGACTCATCCCAAAAAATAGGAAAATCGTGAAAAAAACGACGTGACCTGAAGCCATAAGTGGGTTGATCTTTTAAACCCGGTAGCAAAAAGGATTGTATCGAATTGATCACATTTTCCATTCTCAAACATACTTCAATTCCTTTGTTTTATGCCTTCATTGCTGGCAAGACTTCTTTACGTATACAACATCGATCAGCAATACTTTGTAATACAAGTACACATACAAGAATTACCATAAAAATCGGAATTACCAAACCTGTATCTCATGAGACTTGATCTTTTTAACTGTACCGACATTAATGACTGGGTACTTCCCATCTCGTATTTTGATCAAAACCGGACCCTCTTTGGGCCTTTGGATCCCATACTTTGTTAGATCTCCATACATTACATTGCTAAGTAGCACCAAAAGTGAATCCACCAAATGCACTGTCGAAACTTGTAACATCAACCCTAAATTTATAGACCACTTGATAATATATGGGACTACAAATAATATGTTACCATATAATTATTTTACAACAACCAAAAAAATATGTATCAAAACAAATCTCGCTAGTTTATTTAGTTCATCTATAAAGATATATTAACACCTTACCGGTCTTCGGACAATGATGGATGTTTTTGCACCATAGTTGCCAAAATCAGTGCAATTTCCATACCGTATTACTGCTTTCCGTCCACCAGAACGTCTTGTTCTTGTACGCCTTTCAGATTTAAAATCTGTAGAATGCATATTACCTTTGAATTTCACTCAACCATAACCTTCGGTATAAAAGCATACATTTTCCGTGGGCTACCACCAAAAACCTTGACTATAACATCGAATCTTATCATTATTCGCATCGCCTCACCTTCATATTCTTCTATATTTGTCGTACTTTGCAAAATTTACTAAGTTACCAAACTTTGGCTTAATATTGAAATGAGATGCATAATCATCTAAGTATTTCAAGAAATCATTTCTAGAGACATATGTTGGGTAATTCGACGGGAAAGGCATATGAGCAAGTTGACAATATTGTTTAGCTAAATGTAGGTGAAGTCGATCGTATGCTTTCTTGTTGAACAATGAAGCAATACAATCTTCTCTTTCGAGGATTATGTATGGGATCTCGAGTTTGTGCAAGCTCACGGCGGTGGATAGGCCAGAGAGGCCTGCTCCAACAATGATCACAGATGTTTCTTCAACGCTTGTCATTCTCTTCTCGTAGATACGTACAACAAATAAACCAAGCACACGCTATTATTAGAGTGTAAACTCGTACTCACGACTTTAGAGTTTAGATCTATGACTATAACGATGGTTACAGCCTACAAGTCACCTATATATGTTATTTTATCTATCAATTAAAAAGGAGCATGCATCTCTCTTTGGTAATTACAAGTTTAACACGAGGCAAAAAAAACATGTGTCTAAATTTATAAATGGTTGTTGGATATAAACAATCAATAGAGTGTCAATAAAAAAAATACGAAGCCAATAAATACAGATAATAGAAACTGAGCAATATAAAGACCCGTAAGTACATGACTATCTTGACATTTAGAATTAAAACGGTCGGCGTTTTTGATCCTACAGTTTATCACTAATTCATTTTACGCACTGTAGCAGTTGTAGCTACAGTGCTGGGCAAAAGAAGCCAAAAAATTTAGCCCAAAAATTTGGGCCGGCACAATTAGTTTTTTTTTTAAAAATTGTCGGCACCACACTAGGGAGGAAAAAATGTTACAACACAAGTACGAAAGCTTCAGATAAAAAATACTCGCGGTAACATTTCCGACATTGACTTAAACAGTGTCATTTTACTCACCATGAGGACAAAACATAAATTCGCAAAAAAATAAAAAATAAAATTTTACCGCGAGCAACAAACGCGTAGACCATAAAAAAACTACTAACATACTTTCATATTCATTTTTAAGCACTGCAGCCTGTAGTACAGTGCTACAGTGCTGGGCCAAAAAGAAGCCCCAAAAAAATAGCCCAAAAATTTGGGCCGGCCCAATTAGTTTTTTTTTTTTTTTTAAATTGTCCGGCACAAAAGGGAGGAAAAAATGTTACAAATAGTATCCGCGATTGGCATTCAGATCGAACAAAATCTCGCGGTAACATTTCGAATTGAACTTAAACAGTGTCATTTAGTACACCCTAGCGACCAAAAATAAATTCGCAAAAAAATAACATATAAAATTTAACGCGACGCAACAGACGCGTAAGACCATAAAAAAAAACTACTAAACACGATACTGAAAAAGTAGGGGAGGGACCCGCTACTATTAAATATGAGACCGCAAAATAAATCGCCACAAAATATAAAGGAACAAAAAAGAATTAATGACAATGCAAACAACGCTCGTAAAATAACGCTCCGCAGTAAGTGCAGGTAAAAAATAAACTAACCACTATTAAATATAAAAAAAAACGCGCGAAAAAAAAATAAAAATAAATAAATAAAAAAAAAAAATTAATTTCCCGCAACAACGCGCGAAAAATTAACACCCCACAACAACGCGTGGGTAATCTTGCTTGTTTTAGATAAAACGACAGGTTTTTGACCTACTTTCACTATTCATTTTAACCACTGTAGCATTGTAGTACATTGCTACCGTGCTGTGGCCAAAAAGAAACCAGAAATTTAGTCAAAAATTTGGGCGACAACAATTGTTTTAAAAAAAAAATTGTTGGCACAAAAAATAGGGAGGAAAAATATGTTTACAAAAGTATCGACGCATTAGATAAAAAAAAGATATCGTCGGTAACATTCGATTGACTTAAACAGTGTCATTTTACACATGAGATCAAAAAAATAAATTCGCAAAAAAACTAAAAATAGAAAACAACTATACACACAGAAGTGTGGGCCAAAAAGCGAAGCACCAAAAAATTATAGCCCAAAAATTTGGCCGGCCCAATTTGTTTTATTTTTTAAATTTGTTTGGCACAAAATAGGAGGAAAAATATGTTACAAATAGTACCGACGCATTGATAAAAAAATATCGCGGTTAACATTTCCAAACTTGACTTACACCGTTCATTTTACACCATGAGACAAAAAAAAAATCTCAACAAAAAAGAAAAATTTTAAGCGCGCAAACAACTGGTAAGACCATAAAACACTACTAAACACGATATAGAATTAGAACGACGCGTTTGGTAACCTACTTTCACTATTTTTTAAGCATGTAGCACAGTAACTACAGTGTGGGCTAAAGAAACCCAAAAAAAATTTAGCCCAAAAATTTTGAGCAGGCACAATTCGTTTTTTTTTTTTATTAATTTTTTCAGCACAAAATCGGGAGAAAAAATGTTATAAAGTACGACGATTCAGCTAATAAACTACGCTGGTAACATTCCGAATTGACTTCAACACGTGTATTTTACACATGAGACCAAAAAAAATAAATGGAAAAAAAATAAAAATAAAAACATAAAATTTTAACGTGATGCAACAAGCGTAAGACCACTTAAAAAAAAATAATAACAAAAAAAATACTAACACGATACCGAAAAAGTAAAACCCGCCACTATTAAATATGAGACGAAAAAAATAAATCGCACAAAATTAACGGAAAAAAACGAATATGTAACACGGCAAACAACTCGCGAAAATAAACGCCCCGCAGTGTACATGCTGAGGCCAAAAGAGCCAAATAATTTAGCCAAAAATTTGGGCCGGCCCAATTGTTTTTTTTTTTTTTTAATTTGTTGGACAAATAGGTGGGACATTATGTTACAAAAGTACTGACGCATTCAGATAAAAAAATATCTGCGCGTAAACATTTCTGAAATGACTAAAAAGTGTCATTTATTCACCAATGAGACAAAAAATAAATTCGCAAAAAAAATTAATAAAAAAATAATTAAGCGACACAACAACGGTAAAGACCATAAAAAAAACTACTAAAACGCTACTGGAAAAGTAAACTCGCACTATTAAATATGAGATAGATAAATAAACTCGCAAAAATTAAGGAAAAAAAAAGAAATAATGAACACAACAACGCGCGAAAATTACGCCACAGTACGTGCTAGAAAAAATAAACTTACTATTAAAACATAAAAAAACGCGCGAAAAAACAAATAAAAATAATTAAATTAATAAAAAAAAAATAACATCCCGCAACAACGCGCGAAAAATTAACTCCGCAGTAACGCGCGGATAATCTTGCTTGTTAAATCAATTTTATAGTTTGCCTAACAATGACATGATGGTGTATGGGTCATGCTGGATTAATTGATCCAAATAATTGTGGGGATTGTGATCCAATTATATATATGGAATTTAAGTTGGGTTTTTTGTATTGAATGATGTTACAAGATATGCCATTAACATGTGTTGTTAGCATGTGATAAAGTATAGTTACAATGTCGGTCTACTTGCAACATCGTATGAAACATCATACGTTTCGAAGTGTATACTTTGCTATGTTGGTTTGAGATCGATAAAGACGAGTCAATAAGAAAAAAACTAGCTGAATCAACGAAAGAACAACTTACGATAAAGAAAGGAACAAGAGTGCTTGTCAGCATCTCACAGCGAGTTAAAATACAAAAACAGTTAAACCAAAATACTGTTACAACTTTTTTTTAATTTTTTTTTTCAGTCACGTCTGAAAAAATCACATGTAATTTGTGATACAAATCACATGTGTTTTCATAAAATTTTATAAAATTACATGTGATTTGTGATACAAATCACATGTGATTTTTTCCAGACGTATCTAAAAAAATTTCAAAAAAAAAATTGTGAAAGTTTATTAGAATTCCTCTATAGAAGATGATTTATATCGTCGCGATGGTATGTTTTGTTTTGGTAACGGATTAAAGTTTGTGAGATATTTTAATTTTTTTAAACAGACGGTGGAAAAAAGAATTTATAATATTTTGATTAAAAAATGAGTGACTATGATTGGTTCATTGGGTCTATGCTAAATTTGGGTTGTTGAAACTTTTGCGTTCTTCGAATGTATATCGGACGTGGATGACTACTAATAGGATAAAAAATATGTCGCGATGGTGTATTTTATTTGGTCGTATGACGATTACGTTTGCAAGATATTTATTTTTTTAAAACAGAAGTGTGAAAGTGGGTTTTTATTAATTTGATGAACAAATGATTGGCTATGAGTTGGTTATTTGGTCTATGCTAAATTTGGGTCTGTGTCGATCAATCAATAGATCCCAAAATTTTGAGCTAAGACCAATGCACCATTATATCACTCATTTTTTAAACAAATAATAAAACAATTTTCCCATCTTTTTTACAAATTAAAATCTCACAAACGTTACTCGTATATCGCACAACAAAACCATCACCACTCGCGGACGAGATTAAATCATCTTTCTATAGAGGGACACTCCTATATACTTTTGACGAAAAAAATTTTGATTTTTTTTAGATACGTCTGGAAAAAATCACATGTGATTTGTATCACAAATCACATATGATTTTATGAAATCAGATGTGATTTTATGAAATCACATGTGATTTGTATCACAAATCACATGTGATTTTTTCAGACGTGACTGAAAAAAAATCGAAAAAAAGTTCTTCGAAAGTATATCGAAGTGGATGTCTACTGAAAGATAAAAAAAATACTCATCGCAATAGTGTATTTTTTGTCGTTTGACGATTTACCGTTTGAAAGCTATTTAATTTTTAAAAAAGAAGTGAAATGGGTTTTTATTATTTTGATGAAAAAATAAATGATTAGGATTGGTTCATTTGGTATATGCTAAATTTTGAGTCTATGTTGATCTCAACTCATTACTAATGTTTTGCCATGGATAAACGATAACGAGATGAATGTCGAGTCATAGAATCATTAGCTTTACAATAAAGATTAAAGACATAAATTGATGACGTATAATGGGTATACCAAGCCCCTGGGCTTGGGCCACATTATCACTTGGGCTTCTTGGCTAAACCTATCAATAACAGGCCATGTAAGCCAATCTCGCGTGGGCTTTAGCCCCGAAATTACGATACGTCCGCGGATCGCTTGTAGATGATCGTCCGCGGATACCTATAAGACGATCTGTCCGGGATCGCCTGTTAGACGATCCGTCCGGGATACCACTATAAGCGATCGTCGCGGATCCCTTTGTAGAGATCCGTCGGGATCCACCAATAAGGCATCGTCCGCAGAACGTCTGCGCCCGTTTAACATGATTGTCGCGGACCCTTGCCCGACAAGGGACCCACTCCGGCCACTACTAAAGTAACCAAAATACTAGGAAACCCTAGTACTAGACACCTATAAATA
Organism: Tanacetum coccineum; assembly: GCA_026074375.1. Taxonomy (NCBI): domain Eukaryota; kingdom Viridiplantae; phylum Streptophyta; class Magnoliopsida; order Asterales; family Asteraceae; genus Tanacetum; species Tanacetum coccineum. Next base: position 55,890 of record BQNB010008537.1, on the reverse strand, counting down.
GGGGTCACAATACATCCCAAAAGGTACACAATTATTCTTATTCTCTCTGACATATACTCTGACAATATGAATACTTACTCTCACGCCGAGTCTAATCGTGGGGTCGTCCACGGTAAGGCTAACGGTTTACTTTTAATTGTGCAGAAAATCATTACTTCTCTTGCTCTAGTACAAGATCCAGCATTCAAGTCACTTGGGGGCCCGACTCGACAAGGGACTTCTAGCACCTCGCTAACCCGACACGAATTTTGTACTAACAAGTGGCGCCATCCGTGGGACCCTTACGCAACCACGTTTTCCTAAAAACTCACCATGAGCACTCACGAAAAAATCACAAAACAATCCCACGTCCGCCGTGAGGAACACAAGGGGAAGGGAATGGTCCCTAGGGTCTTGAGGAACCTATGTCTGACGAGGTTCTTAGGGAAATGTGCGACAAAAATTAGATCATCAACTTTTGCGTCATCGTGAAAGATGCAAAAAGAAAAAGATCGAAAGGACAAACTCATGCGGGTAAAAAGCACGGATGATCTATGGGCGAAGAATCTGGGATTAAGATAAGGAGTCGAGAAAGATGCACTACTCTGAATCAAAGACACCAACCGCCCGAACAGAACCTAGAAGAAGGCACGGAGACAGGTATTCCCGAAGCCCATCACCGCACGCCAGTGTATTCAAAAGACTCAAGAAGAACATATCCCCTTCACCGCAGCCCCGGCCGCGGAAAGAAGGGGGCGTGTTTAAAGGTTGGAGAAGAGGAGAGTGTACATGGCGCGTTCTGATAGTGTCGGCGAAGTCCAAGCAAAAGAATGAGGTTGAAACAATAAGGCGTCAACAAAGGAAAACCTTCTCGTGCGACTAGCTCAATACTCGGTAAGTGAGGACAATGCGGAGGTCATGAAATCTAAGTCAAGAAGGCAGAAATCAAACACCTATGAAGATGATCTCTATCAGCCTTGGACATGTGAGGAAAGAAATCCTTTCACATCACGATGGCACTTTAGTCTCCCGAGGACTAGGATGCCCAGCCATGTCAAAACATACGACGGAAGCGGAGATCCGGAAGATCACCTAAAGTTATTTCAATCGGCCGCAAAAACAGAAGGTTGGGCAATGCCGACATGGTGTCACATGTTCAACTCAACCCTCACCGGGAATGCCAGAGTTTGGTTTGACAAGTTACCAAAAGAGTCGATTGATAGCTATGAAGATCTAAGGACAACGTTTAGGGAAAACTATCTTCAGCAAAACAAGGCACATCAAGATCGGGGGAGATACATCACATAAGCAAAGAGACGGCGAATATACCGGAGGGATTATGGAAAGATATAAGGCAGAAGTCCTGGATGTAGAAGGTGCTCCGGAATGCATGAGGAATCTCCGGGGTTTATGCACGGAATAACGCACCCTGGGTTAATCAAGCGTCTATATGAAAGAATCCCGAGATCTGTGGACGAAATGTATAGAATGACTACGTCTTTCCTACAAGGGGAAGTTGCTGCACTCAGTCACGGTCGGAAGAAAGCATCTTCATCATGGAAACCGTCAGAGGGAGGGGACAAACCGACTTTCAAGAAAGGCTTCAAAAATAAGCAAAGACCGGATCGTAAGCCAGATAGATTCTCACTCCTCACTATAACACTAATAAGAAATTTTTGCTCTGCGAAAAAGGGAAGTTCAAAAGCTCCACCCATGGTAACTCGGTTTGAAAAAAGGATCCGAGAAGTACTGCGAATTATCATTAGATAAGGACATAACCGAACGAATGCATGCAGCTGAGAAAACAAAATAGATGAATGATCAAGGCTGGTAAAATCTGTCCCACAATTCATCAAGGAATTAAACAGAAGACAAGCCGAAATCACCAGAAAAAAGGAGAAGGTACAGGAAAGGTAAACCTTAGCTTACTGATGATCCAAACCATGGGAAAGAGTGGCCAAGCCCAGGATTCACCGAGCTTTCTCTCCGTAGACGGCCAATGTCTTTCTCCACATGGAGTTGAACCAAGACGGGACGGAGGCCCGATGATCTCGAAGTCGAAATGGGCGGCATTTGTGCATAGGGTTATATGACGGCGGGAGCATCCTCAGTAGTATTGTATGAACATTGCTTGTAAAACTCCGCAAAGCGATAAGGGATCAAATGGTGCCGGCCACACTCAACCTTATCGGATTCAGCGGGAGAGGACCATTTGGTCCGTGGGCCAGATAGCCTGCTAGTAAAAATAGGTGATGAGTACACTCACCTCCGATTGGATGAACTTCATGGTTATCAGGTCACCATCCCAACACAATGCAATAATAGGCAGGCCAGGCATAAGAAAAATCCGCGCTGTACCATCAACAGCACACGGAATGTTGAAATTTCCCGTTGAGGCGGGCACGGTAACAGTACAGAGTAGTAGGGTTATTCATATGGAATGTGCTATGATCTCCGGCCCCTTGCACCAGCCTTCGACAGCAACCCAAAGCTACTGACAGCGAAAATAAATAAGCGATCCACTCGGAGTACCCTGAACAGACAGTTGCCATAGGATCAACATTACAGAAAAGGAGTACAAGAACTATGTACTTGCTCCAACAAAACTTGGGATATTTTCGCTGGAAGCCAGTGATATGACGGGGTACAAGAATAATCGCGGAACCACCGCTTGGAATATCCGAGAAGGATATTCACCTGACAGGCAAAGACAAAGAGGACAGGCACCGGAAAGAAATAGCAATCCAAGAAGAGTGGAAAAAATTTAGGTGGCACGCTAGACTAATGAAGGAGGTCTTATCCACAGTTGGCATATTAATCGGTAATGGTCAAAAAGCAGGACGGAACTTGGCGAATGTGTGTGGACTTCAAAGATCTTAACAACGCATGCCCCAAAGATTGTTATCCATTACCGGAAATAGACTGGAAGGTGGAATCCCTCTGTGGGTACTCTTTCAAATGTTTCTCAGGATGAAACAAGGGGGTACACCAGATTAAGATGGCAAAAGAGGATGAAGAAAAAAAAGCGTTCATAACATGCCAAGGACTATTTTGCTATTCCAAAATGCGTTTGGTTAAAAAATGCCGGATCCCACATTTAACGTTTAGTGGATAAGGGCTTCCAAAGGCAAAATAGACGTACCTGGAGGTATATGTCGATGACTGGTTACATAAAGATGCGCCATAAAAAAATGGAGCAAGAAATCATCAGACATAACAGAACATTCAAAACCTTCGACAGATAAACATGAAATTGAACAAGAAGTGCACTTCGGAATGCAGGAAGGAAAGATCTTAGGCTACAAAGTAGACCACTGGTGACAAAGCAAGTCCAGGATAAAGCAGACGCCAGTCCTTAGCTTGCCATCTCCGAGATGCATCAAGGACGTACAGAAGTTAAATGGAAAGCTAGCAAGCTTAAATAGATTCTTGTCAAAATCAGCAGAAAAATCGTTACCTTTTTTCAAAACCTTGAAAAAGTGCACAAAGAAGAGCGATTTTCAATGGACACAGGAAGCCGAAGCGGCTTTCAAGCAGATGAAGAAACTTATTGCAGAACTCCCAACACTGACCGCACCAAGGGAGCATGAGGAACTAATCATATACTTGGCCGCAGCAAAAGAAGCTATCAGCGCAGTCTTGATGACGGACCGGGAAGGCAAGCAAATACCAGTATATTTTGTAAGCCGCGCCCTACGAGGTCCGGAAGTCAACTATACTCCTATGGAAAAATTGGTGTTAGCCTTGCTCAGTGCAAGCAAACGGTTGAAAAGATACTTCCAAGCACACACGATTATTGTAATAACAGACCAACCAATAAAGCAACTATTGTCAAGTTCAGCAATGTCCGGGAGAATGTTGAAATGGAAGTTTGAATTAGAAGGATATGATATCCAATACAAACCAAGGACTATAATTAAAGGCCAAATATTGGCAGATTTCATTGTAGAACGACCGGAAGAGGAGTCTTCGGACGAACTCATGGCAGAACCAGAAGAACTACCAGAGCCGTAGACTTTGTTCACGGATGGCTCGTCCTGTGTAGACGGCTCTGGAGCAGGATTGATAATAACAAATCCAAAAAGGGCAGAATTCACATACGCCATGAGGTTTAGATTTGAGGCTACTAGCAATGAAGCCGAGTATGAAGCATTAATAGCCGGTCTTCGGATCGCAGAACAAATGGGCATAAAGAATTTGCAAGCACACGTTGACTCAAGACTTGTGGCCAATCAAGTTAACGGCTCTTACATTGCCAAAGAGTTAGGCATGGTTCAGTACTTGAACAAAGTAAAAACACTCGCAAAAAGCTTTAAGGAATTTTCCATCAAACAAATACCACGAGGTGAAAACAAAAAGGCAGGCGCCCTAAGCAAGATCGCATCCACAAGCTTCGTGCATCTTAGTAAACATGTGCTTGTGAAAGAATTGAAGGAAAAGTCCATAAATGAAAAAGAAATTCTAGATGTAGTAGAAGAAGAGGGCAACACGTGGATGACACCCATATACGAGTACCTGGCAAAAGAAATCCTTTCGGAGGATAAAAATAAGGCCATAGCGGTACGTCGCAAAGCGGCCAGGTACACCATGATTAATGGAACCTTATACAAAAAGTCTTTCTTAGGACCATGGCTCCGGTGTGTCAGACCGCTCCAAGCAAACTACGTCCTAAGAGAAATACATGAAGGGTCGTGCAACATGCACTCCGGTCCTAGATCTGTGGTTGCCAAAGTTATCCGAACAGGATATTACTGGCCAACAATGCATATGGACGCACGAAATTTGATAAGGGAATGCAATGACTGTCAAATACACCGTCCCGTCCCAAGAAATCGGCAGCAGAACTTGACTCCCATCACGTCTCCATGTCCATTCTATAAGTGGGGGATAGACATAGCCGGACCTTTTCCGGAAGGTCAAGGCAAAGTCAAATTCTTGATTGTCGCTATTGACTATTTCACTAAATGGATCAAGGCAAAGGCTGTCGCAACCATCACTGGCAATCAAGTGAAGAAGTTCATGTGGGACAACATTGTTTGCAGATTTGGTCTACCTGGGGAAATTATATCAGACAACAAAAAACAATTCCGTGATAATCCATTCAAGGATTGGTGTGAGAAACTGTGTATCCGCCAATGCTTCGCTTCTGTGAAACACCTGCAAGCAAATGGTCTAGTTGAAAGAGCAAACAGAAGCTTAGGAGAAGGAATAAAGGCAAGGCTTGATGAAAGAAGCAAAAATTAGATAGAAGAGCTCCCGCACGTCCTATGGGCCCACCGTACAATGATCAAGTCGAGTAACGGGGAAACACCATTCTCAATGATGTACGACACGCAAGTTGTCATCCCGGCGGAGATAGGCATGCCAACACTCCGGACTACGAAGATCGATCTGACAAAAAACAATGAAGCTTTGGGAATGAACTTGGACCTCATAAAGGAAAGAAGGGAGCAAGCAGCAATTCAAGAGGCAAAAAGCAAGAAAAAGATGGAAAAGTATTACAACTCAAGAGTCCGCGACACAAGTTTCAAGCCGGGCGACATGGTCTACCGCAGCAATGAAGCAAGTCATGCCAGGGATGAAGGCAAACTTGGACCCAAATGGGAAGGACCGTATGAAGTTAAAGAATCGCTTGGAAAAGGAGCATACAAACTCAAAGACTACAAAGGAAATGAAATACCGAGGACATGAAACATTTGTAATCTCAAAAAGTGTTATATACATGAAGTGTAAGAATCTGCCCGGCACATATGATGCTCTGGAGGGCAATATCTTTATTTATCCTCATCTTGTAATATTTTGAATTTCAATGAAAAGTGGGGATTAGCTACCCTCACAAGTTTTAAATTTTAAATTATTTCTTTACTTTGCAAAGTTATATTAATTGTTAAGACGCGCATGCAAGGAGCCATGCTCCACAAAAATATTATCTCGTATAATAGAGGTTGAGCAACCTCAAAATTAGCTCAGGCGCGTAAGAGGTATTGCAAGCCCTGCACCGGGAGAATAACCCATAAATATTCACAAGACTATTTATTACGAACGTACACCAGTAATAAACAAAAGATAGCAAACATAGCACTAAAAAATGTGTTGCGGAACGGACCTACAAGAGTCCGTCCAAATCATATGTTAAACTTACAAAGTTAATCAGTTTACAATAAAAGCCGCAACGGCCACATACGGTCATGACATATAAAATAAATTCAAAACACAACAAGCCGCCGTAAAAGACCACAAGCGGTCACGGCAAAATCTCAAAGCGAGGGTCTTCAAACTGGGGCATACAAACCACGCTCCCCAAATCCTCATCTGTGTCCAAATCCTCAACGGAGAGGGTAGCCGCGGAAGTGCTAGCCTCACCCACCAAGTTATGAGAGGACAAGGGATGAGAAATTATATCCACCATTAACTGACGAAGAGCCGCGGAATGCTTCTTCGCGCCTTCGGCACGGGTGTGAACATTAAGTAGAGCGAAAGATAAAGAGGTCTCCCCAACAACAGCCTTAACATCAGCATGATATATAGGGACGGAGAGCTGCTCAATGCACGGTTGAAGGTGAGCAGCTTCAGGGAGGTCTGCCAAAGTCCCATCTAGGAGAAAGCAATCCAAGACCTCATCCATCCCGGAATCTTTCTTGGATTTCAACAAATGAACCAAAGGGAAGTCCAATTCCTCAAGAGCTCTTAGTGCGTCAAGATAATTGGCCTCAGCGGTCTGCGGGTTGTAAGCTGTTATCGCGGAAAGTAGGGTTCCGGCGGCTCCATGCTAATAGCCAGCCGCCAAACCCTCTTGCATACCAAAATCCACGGCCCGGCCTAAAGCATGACATAGAATGACTTGGTACTCGGGGGACTTCAAACATTTCACCATAGCAAGCTGCACCCCGTGCGTCAACAGCCATCTTCGTCCGGCCAGAGCAGCCCGGTAAGCAGGATAAAATTCCCCCTCCAAGCAACCGAACACATCCAACATATGTGCCTCAAGTTCGCCCACGCGGTTGTACAACTCCTGGGCCTGCGCTTCCTGCTGAGCTTCCATCTTCTCTTTAAAATCACGAAAAGCAGACTGAAGAGTAGAAACCGGCAAGGATAAGAAGTTTTTTTTTAAAACAACAAAACACCACCAAAGTAACGAGCGGAATAAAAGTCATACCTCAGAAGCAAGTCCATCTCTCTCGGAGGACAAGGTAGAAATTAAGTTCTTGGCTTCAGTACAAGTAGCCTGGGAATCATCAAGGGCAGACTTAAGGTAAGTAGCGCGGGAATCAAGAAGGGAGATGTCAGTTTCCTTCTGTGAAACAACACTCTTAAGAGCCGACACCTCCGCACTCAAAAATGATTTCTCCGCAGTCAAAACAGAAACTCGATCACGGAGATGGGAAACCTCCGCGGACTCCGTCTCCTTCTCCTCCACCAAAGACTTCAACCTAGCAATCTTCATATCCTTCTCCTTAAGAAGCACACCCTGAGCATCATACTTAGCCCGAAGCTTCTCTCTAAGTTCCAGCTCATGTTCAGTACGAGACCTCACCTCCGACTCAAGGCAAATCTGTCGCGCCGCCCCCACATTGAACTCCTCAAACAATTGGTCATAATCCATATTTCGGAGTGTGGAGAAAAAGCCGGGGGGGCGACGCGATCCACCAGCGTGCGACAAGAAAAGCCGTCATCAAGCAGTGAATCGTTGGTAATATTCCAGCGAGGAATATACCAACGTTTGGCATCTTCGGAATTTAGGGCGGCTGTCTCATAGAACGAGTCAGCGGACCCTTCCGACGTCTCAAGCTGGGAAGACCCGCCCACGTCCGACGTAGGCGCGGCATGCGTCTTGCCCCTGCTGGAAGTCACAGTATCAGCAGCAGTATACACAGGGGCATCCGCAACACGGGAACTGGCAAGAAAATAAACAATAACATTAAGGAAAGTACAGGTAAGTACAGACAAAATAAAAGAGGGATAAGCATGCACATACCTCTGCACGGTAACCTGAGCGTGGACGTCCGCCTGAAAAGAAGGCCCCAATGTAAGGGAACCTTCCGGAATAGTCCGTCTCAAGCTAGCAAGTGTCTTCCCACCAGTCCCAGAAGCAAGGCTGGGGTGATCTACCCTCAACCTTTTAGCAGGAAGGGTATCACTCTGCTTTGACAACTTCTTCCTCTTAGCCTTTTCCGGCTGCTTCCGAGTGGCATCTCCTTTCTCAGCCACAATCAGATCGTCTTCCGGATCCGTTAAATCCAAGTAAGTACCCACCGGAACAATATCCTCTTCCGCAACAACATTTTCTTCCGCAGCCGGAGCAGAAACCTCAGGACCAGCACCAGAACCACTACCACCTTCTTGTTGTGCCACAGCAGGAGTGTCCAGGGACACGAAGCAATGTTTTATACTATCAAGCAGCTTCACCTGCTCTTCCCCTTTCTGGACCTCCACCGCCTGCACCTTCCGGGGGTCAGCAGTCCTGATATAGTCAAGCAAACCCATGTCTGCAGAATAAACACCAAAAGATTAAACCCCATAAAAAATATAATATAAAAAAAATCCCCACCAAAAGGAAGTTTCACCCACCCGTTTTATCAGGTCTCTCAAAGGCTGGATAAGTGTTTTCATCAAATGGATAGTAGGGGCTCAAACCCACAAGAACTAAAAAACACTCCGGATACCGCCGGAAAGGAGCTTTATTAGTAGAAAAGGAAGCAGTTGTAACCCTTAAGGCCTCTGCACCGACACTGTTTTGTTTATCAGAAATATAAGAACTAATTATTCAAAGGGACGGAGATAGGGAATACCCCCCCCTTTAGATCAACCCAAAAAAAATGGTTCGCCTAATTCTTAATAGAGTCCAGGGGTTTCGAGAGACAAGAGGGAGCCGATAAGGAACATTTCGCAAACGAAAACAATCCGTCACTATATATGCGTGTGTAGAACGCACGAAAAACAGCTACCAATGGGGCGAGATTATGTACGCGCGTCAAAACCTCGAAATGAGATACACGAGCAGCACCGAAGGGGGTTAGTTGAGAAATGTGTATACGGAAATGTTTGAGAACGGCTACAAAAAACTTGGTAAGAGGAATCCTATAGCCACAATAATCGAATAACCTAGTGTAGACACCCACTTTACCCTCAGGAAATTGGGTGATAGTCCTATCCCGCCCCGGAGCGGTAGGATGAATTTCATCAGGAATATAATAACTATTGCAAAAGCTTTCTACCATCTCTCGGGTCATAATGAAATGTTTATTAGCCATTTTGAAGAAGACAGACTAAGATAAATGCTAACCTGAATCTCGAAAAACTGTAAGAACGAGGAAAACAATGCGGGAACGTGGAATAAGAAGTAAAAGCTCTAAGAAAATAACAATGGCGGTGGAAAGATTTTGAGAAGAGAAAAACAGTAAAAATGAAGGTGGTATTTATACTTTGGGTATATTTACTCCTACCAATACTTGGATGACGCCACGTGTATACCACTTGCCTAATCGACGGTAGAAAAGCGCATAGAAAATTAGTAAAAAGCTGTCAAAACTGTCACCAGAAGATAAAGGGACAGCAACGATCCACGTCATTGAAGCGTCACCAATTTTTAAAAAAAAAAAGAGAAGAAGCGGCACGACATAAAATAGATGATTCAAGAAGAAAATAAAGTAGCCGAAAGTCTAGCATTGATCACCGCACGCAGGACTTGATCCGCAGGCAATATCATACTAGACTGGGGGGACTTGATGACGTATATTATGTGTACCAAGCCTCTGGGCTTGGGCCACACTATTACTTAGGCTTTTGGGCCCAACCTGTCAATAACGGGCCGTAGTAAAACCCAATCTCGCATTGGCCGCGGTCCAAACCTAGCAATCTGTCTGCAGATCCAGTTATAAACGATCCGTCCGCGGCCGTTCACACGATTACAACGGAACCTTGCCCGACAAGGGACCCACTCTGGCCACTACTAAAGCAGCCAAAATACTAGGAAACCCTAGCACTAGACACCTATAAATAGGGGTCATAGTACACCCTAAAAGGTACACAGTTATTCTTATTCTCTCTGACATATACTCTGACAATATGAATACTTACTCTCACGCCGGAGTCTAATCGTGGGGTCCGTCCCCACGGTAAGGCTAACGGTTTACTCTCAATTGTGCAGAAAATCATCACTTCTCTTGCTCTAGTACAAGATTAAACACTCAGGTCATTTGGAGGCCCGACTCGACAAAGGACTTCAACACCTTGCCAAACCCGACACGAATTTTGTACTAACACACTTTTTTGTCAAATTGTACTCGTTGCTCTATAGTATTTTTCGTGTATTAGAATTAAACGATTTCTTATCAAGATTGATTTTTAGCTAATGCATAATTCAGATCATATACAAATCCTCGATTTACATCGTGTTACATGAAAACTTTAATGCTATGTGGTCATCATGTCTTGTGAGATCGGTACTTCCCTTTAAATTGCCAAGAGATTTTAGAAGCTTGGATTTGTTGGTCGACAACGACAAATGGTAATCAAAACATCTAAAAAACTAGTACTGATAGTAAACCGGAAACAAGCGTATATAGACAAAGGAGGAAAATATCGAATTTATAGCAATACTTAATACAATGAAGTACAATACGAGCTACAAAGCAAAGAAACGAGACATACATGGGCATAGATATGTCCCTTTAAAGAGAACATACGGTTTTTATTCTATGTTTTATAATCATTTTTATTCTAAGATTTAAAATGTCCCGCAACCAAATTGGCAAACACTAGGTTTCCATGTATTCCAGCATAAAGTGATCACTTCACCCTGCAAAAACAAAGCAATAAAAAAATTCTTATATTCGAGAAAATTGTGCATACTATACATAGTTTAAGAAAAATGCAATTGTTACGGTTTGTATATGATGAAAATTATGAAAGAAGGGTATAATTATAACATACTTGTTGCAATCAGTCTCCATGCTGATCTTGTATGGGATCTTTACACCACACTTGCTAGGAAGAACAACGGCGTTGTCGGGGTTGATATCCTTGGTAGATTTAAAAGTGGTCTTTAGACAATTACAAGTTGTCTGGCGGTCAGGGGTCGTTTTGGCCTGATTGTTTAGTTCTTTAACACCAGCGCAACAATTTGGTGAAACTTCACCACCTTGCTTCAAGTAGCTTAGGCACGCCGATATCTTAGACGACACATCATTACACGAAAGAGCAGCTTCTGCATATGAGGATGATACCACCATGTAAACTACCATGACACAAAAAACCTTCATCATTTTCATTGCCGTTGTGAAATAACTTGTATGGCTTCTTATGTATCTTGTTATTGTGTGGGAAAATGTTATCGCGTGTCGTATGTATTTATAGGATGTTAACGCATGTTCATGTCAATTTCTATATTGTTCGAACATGTGATATCGACTAACATGTGCAAAATTTGTTTTCTAAGACAAGATAATACTGATTTAGATGGTTACTGTATCATATGGCATTAGGTAAAATGGATATGTACATATAAGACTCTATTGAAAACCTTATTCTTTAGTCTTTGGAAGATAAATAAAGTAATCTAGTACACTATATGAATACAAGAAAGAATTGTTAAATTTTACAAGTCTTTGGATCGGATGATCAAAGTTATGTAGCACAAGAATCAGATATAAAAAAAAAACTAAAATTCTAGAGTTCAGACTGTTTATACCATGGTATCGAATTAAAACCGATAAGCTACATTTAGGCCAAAGGTGGGAAAGATCGGTTACTACGAGTTTGTTATATATCTCGAATATAAATTTTAACGCTTGGATGCCTAACTTCTAGTTTTCTAAATATATAGAAGATACAGGAATTTGTTCATCTTAGAAAGTAACATATAGGATAAAGGTCGAGTAACAAGAAATATATAGCAAGCCCAACACATCAAAACCTAAACTAACAATATCACTTTTCCAATACAATTAACCAAGAAGCATGAGAAGCCTAATTTCATTTTCGGACAACTACGCTTTTCCTTCTTCGACCAAGCAATGTTCTGACGTGGTTACTTAAACCACTGTTTCGGTCATTTTAAGCTATTGCAACCAAGTTTGCTTCGACACTAGAACACAATGACGGGTAAAGTGCAATGGGTCACAACGGTATAAACACAAATGCGGAAGCAAAACCTTCGTTTGACAGCACTTACTCAAACCTGTATGAACCTATGAGGAAGTAAACAAATAAGACAAACTAAAAGCAGCTCTAACCAGCCCTCAAATAATATCAAATCAACCAAATCAGCAGGTATTAAAGATAATCAAACACACACCAAGAACACCAAGCTTTTAAGCGTGAAACCCACAAAGTGGGTTAAAAACGCAACGAGACCAAAACCCTATGCCTGCCTTAAAATCCACATCAAAAGCAGAGAGATGTACACAAAACGTCTTCTCTAGATAACACTATATGCATACAAAATTCATCATAAATCCTTGGAATCAATATCAAGATATATGGCAACAAACAAAGAACAAGAAAGAGAAAGAATATCACACAAACAACTTTGCAATCTGCCCGGGTTAAGAAACAAAACTTCCAGGCCTTCAAAATCAGATCCCAACGTCGAAAACCTTCCTTTTATATGCAAATGAATCTTCATTCCAAAAATCGTGACGATCCGACGAGCAAAACCTCCGGTGATCGACGAAACACTGCTGCAAGGTGTTTATGTGATTAATACTCCGAAAATCTTCTTCTTTTTTACTTTTTTCCCTTACTCACGTACTCTCTTGTTTTTTCACTAACTTTAAAATGAGCCTAAGGATGCCCTAAATAAGACTAAAAGTAGGACCCAAGATGGGCCCCAAATGTTATGGGGACTCTATTAAGATCCACATGGACTAAAAAATACCCAACCAAATCGTCCCCCCATTATTTGCTGTCTAAGTTATGTATGATTTTCGCCATCCTCCGGCGAACAGCAACAGATCTTCAACTATCTTTGCTAATCAACAATCCTTCGTCAACATATCGGAAGCATTATCATCCGTATTAACATATATTAAAAGTTCAAACATAACCACTTTCAATGCATCCTAATCCAATGATAACCTGGATATCAATAAGTTTTTGTGTTCTTTTATTAAACATTCGAATTCTAGCAATGAGAATAGTACATTTTGATTGTCACAAAGAACCGTATAACTTGTTGCTTGAAACCAAATCTTCCTTGCAAAAACCTTTTCATACCCACAATAGTTACTTTTTGCACAGCTTCTTTGCTGCCACATACTCAGCCTCTGTTGTAGACAATGCCACACACTTTTGCAAATCCTTGATTGCCATCGAAACAGCTTCCCCCTGCAACGGTCAATCAAATATCCAGACTAGACTTCATGTTGTCTTATTACCCCAGCCAATATCTGAGTCTGTGAAACCAACAATCAATGGGTTTATTTTTCCATTTCCAAATTGATAACCCCAAATTTGGAAAGTACCGTCACAGATATCGAAATAATCCATTTTAAACAATCTCTTCCCAATCTTCTTAACCAAACCGATACCTACCAGATTTGAAAGGAACCGACTGACAACACCAACCAACATGGACTAAATCCGCCTTGTACACACCAAATACCATTACATTAAAGCTACCAACACCGCGAGGCATAAAGGAACTCTATCTATCTTTTCATATTCTTCTTAGAAGAAGGACAATCCTTATCATTAAGCTTAAAGTGGAGTTATAGGGTAAACTAACCACTTTAAGCTTATCCATGTAGAACCTTGCTCATCCAACACACAGGTAAAGCTCTTGTGAATTATATTGCAACTTCTTTGGCACCTCTATCCCGCGTAAAAATCCGAATGCCAATGGAGTAGTTTTTTGCTGGCCCCCAAGATCTGTTCATGCAAAGAATTTGCTCAAATCTTGCTTTCAATTGGGCAATCTTCCAATGTTCTCCCTTTCTTGCCACTATCAGCATATCATCAACACATAGCCAATAAGATTGAAGTCCTCATTACCAAACACCAGGAAATCAAAACATCAATGACAGAAAAAGTCTTTCGGTAAGCCTAGATTCCCTATAAACCCACCAACAGAACTTCATCTTGTAACCACTGTCTCCGGTGCTTTCTTCAACCCAGTCAAACTCTTCTGAAGCTACACACTTAGTCTTACTACCCCTTAACCTGAAACCCTATCAGGTAGTTTTTTATCGCATATAGATATTCTTTAATTCCAGATCACCATGAAGGAAAGCTAGTCTTGATATCCATTTACTCCACCTCAAAACGAGCTAGCCTCCAAACCAAGAACCAAACCTCGAATAGATCCCATCTTCTCCCCACGACTGGAGAGAAATCTCATCAAAATCCAATACCCTTTCTTCTGACTGAAACCTTTTAACCACCATCTGGCCTTGTATCTCGGTCTTAGGAGTATACTACTTTAGGTCTTCCAATTTGTAAACCCATTTGTTTTTCAAAAGCTCTTTGCCCTTAATGCAACTTCGTCAACTCAAAGATCTGTTCTCATACAAGGATATTCATCTCATCTTGCATTGCATCAAACCATTCTTTCCCTTGTGTTCATCTTCCAAAGCTTCTGCATAACACTCTTGCTCTCCCCCATCAGTTAGTAAAACTATACTCAATTTGCAGAATAGCGTGTAAAGGATGATGATCTCTAGATGACCACCTAAGCGGAACAAATGGAGGCATAAAATGCACTAATAACCAGGATGAAAGGGAAGTAAGAGCAGAAGGTCTTCATCTAGGTTATTTTGTTGCTCTTGAGCATCAACATATCATCAGCAACAATGTTCTTCATCATTTTGTTCTTCGTCATTCTTATATCATTCTTCCAAACTGTGCATTAAAATGTTTTGGAGGAAACCTGGATCAAGACAATAGTATCACATTAATGTTAATAATTGTCCACCTTCTCAGTCTACTCAACATCTTTCCAAGTTTGATCTTCCGTCAAACACTTACATCTCGGTTGCTGCGAACAAGTTTCATTTTGTACTGGTTCCTACAAAACCTTACCCAATTTCATCTGACCCATAGCCCGAGGAAACAACACATGGCTTATTTCTTCACAATCAGCTTTGATCTTTCATCTTGGGAATATGCAACAGATGTCTTACATCCAAATACCTCGTAAAATGAAGGTATGAAACTATCTTTTGCGCTCCCAAACCCAGTCAGAACATCAAAACGCAAAGAACACAAGGGTTAAATTAATACCATGTACCCCACAACATCAGCCAGATATTCACATCCTCAACCTGACGCCTACCACCCCAAAAAGAAACAGGCAACCCTGCAAGTAAAGCTAAACATCTGACATCTCTCACCAAGGGTTCTATTTCATCCCGCTCTGTCAAGCCATTCAATTGCGAGTCTTTTGTGGAGGTCTTTTGAGCTGATTTCCAGCTTCTCTACAATACTCGTCAAAAGGGGCCAATGTAATCACCTTTAAATTATCACTTCGAATACATTAAAGTTTATCTTCCCGTGTCTGCCTCCCTCAACTAAAGCATAGAAACTGCTTAAAGAAAAACACATCCAATACTTTATCTTTGTTCTTCCAAGGTGTATACCCAAACATTCCTTGAATGATCATTTCCCGATGAAAGTGATAAAATACGAACACCCACCAAGTGTCTTAGGTCTTCAAGTGGACCCTACAAACATCGGAAATGTACCAGATCAAGTATGTTCTCCTTCCTAAAAGAATGACAACTCTTAAAAGCACGTCTAGTCTGCTTTCCTGCCAAACAGTGAGAGCACTTCTTTAGGTTAATATCATGCACACCGGATTACACATTCTTCTTAGAAAGAATAGACCAACCCTTTTTCCACATCATTGACAAAGGTCTCTTATGCCAAAACTACATACTTCCATAACATCATTGCTATAGCATTGACAATGCTCTTTGGAGATCTCGGATGTGCATGTAAAACTTTGGATTCCCCCTTATTCTTTCTCCCCTCTGCAACAATTAATGATCCCGATAGTCACTTTTCCAAAAGCCATTACCGAACTGGTATTTGGTAAAACCATCATCATCAAGAATACCCCTGTTAGATAAAATTGAGTCTTCATATCCAGGACATGTTTTCACATTATGCAAAGAAACCAATACGCTCCCTGTGTCAAACTTCAAACAAAATATCTCCAATACCAGCAATCCTATATTAGGCCCAAATAGAATTACCCATCCCTAGCAACACCGAAATCCACCCCTGGTTGTAAGATGAAATAAATAGTTCTTTTCCCAGTGTTGCAAACAAGACACGTAGCACCATATCAAGAATCCAAACCGAAACATCATGAGGCAGGTAAACGCATATCATAATCTGAACCAAACAAAGAACTCCATCTGTGGTGATATTTACTTCAGTACTGTCATCATCAACCAACTCATCTTTCTTCATTGTCTTGTTCTTCTGATTATTGTAGATTTTTCTTTCTTGTTCGTTCTTTTTTTCAAACTATCTTCAGAACTTCATTGTGTGTCCTTCCCTTGTGGGCATTGATAACGATTAACATCAGCAAATTAATCCTTTGCTAGAACAGCTACGATGATTCCCTCTGTTACTCGGGCCTCTACTTTTAAAATCTATTCTCCCCTGCCTTTTTGTGACCAAAGACATCTGAATTTAAGAGGAACCGTGTGACTATCCCTTCACATCTTTTTCATTCAAAAAATACTACCTTTAGCCATTCCATTATGATAACAACCATCTTGTGCAGAGTTTGGACAAGGATTTCCAAAAAAAGTTTCCCAAGATCCGTAAAGTAACCAAAATCCACAAGCCCTTGAATCTCATCTTCAAGAGACTTGATACCCATACCTGCAAGCTGATTTATAATACCCTGAAACACATTTATGTGATCTGGTAATCAGTGGGACTCCAAAGTATACTTTTTAATACTCATCATTTGCCTTGATTAAGAACAACTTGTTGTTTCTAGTATTTTCGAGCATATAAACTGTTCAAGTTTGTTTCCAAAGAGTACGAGCATGCGACTCCTCACAGAATATGGTTCAAAAACAATTATCATCAACCCACTGCCAATCATAAAACCACAAACTGTCTATGCCAAATAGTCCAATTTCCTGCATCTCTTATTGTTCTCAGGTTTCTCATACAAAAACAAGGCTATTATTATCTTTTTCACATAAGGAAATCTTTTCCATCTTCCCTTTCCAAACAATGAATAATTTTATAACCATTCAAATAAACCATCCTACATTGTAATTAGCTTCCATCGTTCAACAGGTTAAGTCCCCCTAAACCAAGTAACCTACATATCTGAGTTCAATTTGACGGTAAAATTCAATTGGGTCCAACACGGTAAATAAAAACACAAATGCGTAAGCAAAACCTTCATTTTGACATGCACTTATACCGCAATCTCCGTATGAACCTACGAGGAAGTAAACAAGAAAGGCAAACTAGCAAAGCAGCTCTAACACCCAGTCCCCCAAACAATATCAAGACAGCAGTGTATTAAGATGATAATCAAACCACACACCAAGAACACCAATCTTTTTTTTTTTTATATTTTTTTTTTTTTTTTTAATCCCGTGGAAAAAGCCCCAAAGTGGGTAAAAACCACGGGACACCTAGTGCCGCTTAAATCCACTATCAAGCAAGAGAGGTACACAAAGTCTTCTCTAATAACACTAGAGGCATAAAACAAACATCTATAATCTTGGGAATCAATATCAAGAATATTTGGCAACAAACTAAGAACAGAGAAAGAAAGAATATCACCAAATAACTTGCAGATCCTGCCCCTGGTAAAAACAGAACTTCACAGGCCTCAAAAACCAGAGATCCCAACGTATTAAAACCTTCCTTGTAAATGCAAGGAATCTTCAGGTCCAAAATCGTTGACGTATCCGACGGTTGCAAAACCTCACTACCGGTTTGATTCGACGAAACACTGCTGCTTGCTTATTATTGGGTTTTGGGTGATAATAACTCCGAAAATCCTTAATCTTTTTTTTTCTATTCCTTACTTACTACATCTCAACCTTGTTTTTTTCACTTTTTCACACTTTATAATGAGCATAAGAATGCCCTAAATAAGGACTAAATAGACCCAAGATGGGCCCCAATGTGTTGGGCTATTAATCCTCATGGACTAAGAAAATACCCAACACACAATATATACTTTAGATGGCTGACATACATTTTTATCTCATTAATCGATTTGTTATAATATAAAAAAGTTTTTCGTGCTCATGAATCGTTTGAATATCAAGTTCAAGTTTGTTAAAGGATTATGTTCACCTATATCTCAAAAATCTCAATTCCTTTATAGTCGTTAACTTATAAAAATATGTGGGATAAAAAATGTGGATATTTAAGTTTTTAACCCATTTCATTTATTAGTTTGGAATTTGAAAATAGTTTATATAGCAAAAAAAAAATCAAAATAAGACAATTAATCGAGAAAAAGGGATCAATAAGTAGCAGCAAATATTAAATGAGATAGTTGGCGATGCTCTTTAAGATCCTAAAACAAGAAACATTGCTTTGGTAGGGAAAATTTCAAATGCGAAAGTAATACAACAAAGAAAGCATATATTAACTGAAAGCCAAATTAGAATATCTTTGAAAGCTTACAAAACACAACAATGTGTTGTTTTCTTGAGGTGAGCAAAACGGACTGCGGGCTGGACGGGACCGAGAAACCGGCCCGAACCGGATCGAACGGACCGAACCGAACCTATTTCGGTCCGGTCCTCGGTCCATCTTTTTACTTATTTTTGGTCATCGGTTCGGTAGGTCCGGTTTTGATCGGTCCGGCCCGGTTTTCGGACCGTGAGCACCCCTACCTGTAAGCATGTATCACGCTAACATGCAAGCTCGTGGTAGATCAACCCCAAGAAAAAACTATTTAAGATAAATAAGTGTTCGACACGTCTAAAAGAACTTATGTGATGTTCATCTCGAATTTATTTGTAAAAAAAATGTTTGTCGAGATTAAAAGTTATTTTTCCGAATGAATTTATTGAGAACTTATGTGATCTTCTTATTGAGCTAGCAGTACTTCCAAATTCAGTTAGAGATTTTTGAACTTTATACTCAAGCATTAACTTTGGTTTTCAAATTAGTATAAAAGATAGAGTAGATACATAAGCTACTTATAGTTTATTTATTTCCGGCAATACACCTATTAGTTCTTTTATTCATTTCTGATATGAATTACGTATACATAAGTGTTTAAAAACAGTTTTCATTTATTTAGAATAAACTACACGAATATGATACTAAAATCTGGCTTTCATTGCAATAATATATAAAGATGTCCCAGACATGGTTAAATTTGACTTTTTAATTTCTTTAAACATTTCAAAAACCATGGTAGTCTGGAAATGCTTCATTCATAATTCCAAAAACGACAGACCTGGAAATGATTCATTCATAATTCCAAAAACGGCGGACCCATTTGAGCTGAGTGATTATCGGCCTATACGTCTGATTGGCGGTATTCACTAACGGAGCTTTATAGAGGCTAGAGGGGTGGTGCCTCCCCCCCCCCCCCCCTCAAAAAAAAAAAGACCACTGTATGTATTTTTTATTGTATATTATGTACAAAGAATATTTTTAGAGTTTGGCCCCTCCAAAATGAAACAATTTTATTTCGGCCCCTCCGGTAAACTTGGTCAAGCTCGGTCACTGGCAGTATGTATAAGATTTGATCGAAAGCACTAACGGAAAGATTAAGTCGTGTTATAAACTGATTGGTCAAAACCAGACCACCTTTCAGAACGGGAAGCAAATTTTGGATGGATGTATGATTGCAAATGAAATTGTTAACTTTGCAAAGAGCGAAAGAATAAGGGTGCGTTTGGTATGCTGTCGTGAATCACAATCGGTATGAGTTTACGAATAAGGTGGAATGACAATGGATTATATTAAACGTATCATTCCGATTGTTATTGTTTGGTTTGATATATTTGATTGGTTATCATATTCATATCAGTGGACAAGAAAGATGAATATATAAGAGTAACAAGGATACAAGAGTTTATTTATATTTCTTAGGAGATAATTAACTCATTGGCCTGGTATGACGAATGACCACTTATCTAGTATCATTTCCAATTTAAAAAACTATATTCTTTAAACAAACACCTTTAATGGATATGAATCTATTCTTGATTCCGATTAGTGCATACCAAACAACCCCAAAATATGCTCCTTTTTAAAGTTGATTTTGAAAAAGCGTTTGACAGCATGAACTCTTAATTCTTGTTTGATATTATGTATCAAATGAACTTTGGATCAAAGTGGCGTAACTGGATCTTGTAATGTCTCTCATCTGCGATAGTTTCGGTTCTTATTAATGGATCTCCATCAAAAAAAATTAAATGAACGTTGTTTAAGGCAAGGAGACCTACTCTCGTTGTTTATGTTTCTAATAGTCGCGGAAGCCTTACAGGTCATGAATATAGAAGCTTGTAATAAAGGTATTTTCAAAGGTCTCTCTTTTGGTGATAATGGATCCAATATATCTCTTTCGCAATTCGCAGGTTATGCTCTATTTTTTGCTGAATGGTCAAAAACAAATGTTCGCCATATGATTCATATTCTTGATTGTTTTCACGATGTTTCGGGTCTCTAAATTAACTTGGACAAAAGCATACTAGATGGGATCACGGTCTCTCCTAAGGAAATTACAAGTAAATTGTTCACATGGCTCGTTGCCTTTTCTCTACCTTGGGGTTGACGATTGGTAGAAGTATGAAAATAAATCGACGCTTGGAACGATGTACAAATTCACTAGAAAGCTTTAATGCTGGAAAACTAATATGCTTTCTATCGGTAGGAGAATTACTCTAGTTAAATTGATATTAGGTAGTCTTCCTCTCTATTATCTTTCATTACATCGGTGATTTTGCTTCTTGAATCAATTAGAAGAAGAGTCTATTAGGGCTTCAAAGATAATGAGAAAAAAAGCATTTGGGTCAATTGGCATGAAATTATTATGTCTAGTACTAAATATGATGGCCTACGAGTTGAAAGTATCAAAGAAAAAAATATGAGGTTGATGGGTAAATGAAAGTGGCATTTTTTCATTGAAAGTGGCACTCTATGGAGAAGGGTGACAGTCGAGTTTCATGATGTTGGATAAAGAACCATAGGCGATTAAAAAATTCTTTTCTCATATTATATGATTTTGAAACAAGTAAAGATTGTTTTGTGGCTGATAGATGGCTTTTGGCACGCTAAGTAGGCATGGAGAAGATACCAAAGTGGTCGCACATTTGAGGAATTAGATATTCTTCTGACTCTCATTAACGGTCTTGTTCTTGACTCTAATCTGGATGATAAATGGTTTTGTTCACTTGATGATTCAGGTGTTTTCTTAGTTTTTTAGGTAAAGGGTTTTCCGAGTAAATTTATTACTTCAAAAAACAGTTAAGTACAATAAATGTGAGTGAATCTCACATCTGAGCCCATAACTAGGCGAAAACAAACGCACCAATTGTGCTTCAAACCTAACCTATCATAAAAATGACATACCACACTTATAAGACTTATTAAAATGATATCTAAGTTGACCACGAAGATTAATATCAAAAGCATTAGCAAACTTCGTTTGAGCATCAGTTAAACCAGGATCATCAAAGTCATCATCATCGTACGGGTCTTTACCATGATTATCCTTCTATTGTTCATACAAGCTTTTCGTTCCTCCACTGCCACTTTTAGAAGATTTATTAACATTGGAGGTCTTAGAAGCCATAAAAGTGGCAGTTTCATCATATACCACTTCAACTTTGCTATCACTATCCTCATCAACCATATCATCAACCTTTTTAAAACTAGGAAGCGTTGGTTTATAAGATTTTAACGGTTTTCCATCCTCATCTAGTAACACAAGCTTCCCCTCAGTCATCTGACTTTTAATTTCATTAATACTTGCAACCAAAGGTGTATTACTTGGAGTACCAGATGTGACAAATGAGATTTTAGCAGGTTAGTTAAAGCCTCTATAATTCAGTTTATGTGTGTCATTATGTGTTTTATGTGTTTTATATGTGTATGAGAT
The DNA here is from genome assembly GCA_026074375.1 of Tanacetum coccineum. NCBI lineage: Eukaryota > Viridiplantae > Streptophyta > Magnoliopsida > Asterales > Asteraceae > Tanacetum > Tanacetum coccineum. The sequence continues at coordinate 33,857 of BQNB010008537.1, read as the reverse complement.
GGAAGTACATGAGTGATGAATCATGGTACTTGTGGAAATGAAATCATTTGAAAGCTTTGCGTAGTTTCAAATGTCGTGTACGTAATATTATGTGTACGTACTATATAGATGTAATTCATATTATATATATTAGTTTATTATTTTATAGATTGTAGAGTACTTTCTATTTTTAAAAATAGTTAGAATCGAAGGTTAGTTTGAAAACTAGTTAGAAAATTTAAAGTTTAGCAAAATAATTAAAGGTTTTTACTTAGAATTAAAGTAAATGTATAATAAATAAATAAAAGAAAAAAAATATAATTAAAAGGGTGGTTGTGTGGATCGGCCGAACAAGGAAATAAAAGGAAAGAATCCTAATTTGATTACAACTTGTTTTTAGTAATTATCTTTTCCTAAGCATATAAATACAAATTATAACTTAATCAAAAATCACTTTTTTTTCTCCTCTCCTCTCTCCTTGGCCGGTCGAACAACATTAAGAACAAAGGGAAACCCAAAAATTTTTAAGGTTTTGATTTTCAAGAGTTAAGGTAATATTTTCTAAATCCCTTTTCAATTCAATTGATTTTATTTAACGTAACAATCGTTAAGGATGGATTAGGTTATTGTAAATAATCTGTAATTAAGAGGTTTTGATCATTAAAAATAGTTTTAGGGTTAATAATTAGGGTTTTGGATAAGTTAATTAGGGTTAATTATGCTAAATTCGAAATAGAAATCTAGGCAGAATTTTAGATCATCTTGCGAGAGTCATATCTCGGTCATACGGATAGCTTTTATTGATTTTATTGAGCCTAAAATTAACTACAGAGAGTCTAATTTCCAACCCAAGTGGTTTCATGAATTAAAAGTGAGTGGAAGTTAGTCAAATTAATCAAACAAGATTCGTTGTCAAAACTGAGTTTTCGGGACAGATTCTGAGTTGTGTTTGTGAGGTCAAAAACCATATCAAAACGTCTTTTTAATTAATGGGCTTACTACTGTAGCAAGTTCATGATGTTTATGATTTTCAAGAATTCTTGTAGAATTTTCCTAAGTGTTTAAATGGGCCTGCTCAAGCTAAACGTTTTGAAGGTCAAATCAGGTCAAATTCTGGACACTTTGTGATGTTGAATTTTTATAAAATGGTTACACTCACTATTATTTTTATCCAAAAATCATAGAAGCTCACAACTCATTGGGGAGCTATGGGATGTGAGGAGAAGAACCAATTAGGTGTTTAAGTATTTTATTTAGAGTCATCTTGTGACTATAAAAACTGAGTAAAAAGCAGAAAGTTGAGAAGTAAAGTTTGTGAGGTAATTTGAGGTTAGCAAGTATGAGGAGTATATAGAAGAGTTGAATCAAGATAGGATATAGAGTATCCATCGTTGTGATTGTTACATCGACTTGGGTGTGTGACCTAATCGATGGTAACATATGTGTGTATTGTTTTGTTTAGATTCTTTGCAAGATTAAGTGAAGGAATTGGAATTTGCTTTGCATCAGGTGAGTTTTACAGTCCCACTTTTTACTTATATTTTGGGATGGAAATGATGCAAAACTGTTTTTGAATTATGAACCGTGATATGTGTTTTTAAGTGTCGAACTATATGATTGCTATGTGCTATTGCTATGTGATATGAATTGTGGTAAGGCATGTGTATGTGAGGATGACATGACCTTGTGTGAGACCCGAACGGACTTAGCTAGTCAAGTGGGTTAGTCTTGTGCGGAGACTTTGTGAGTATTGGGACGGAGGGGTATGATCCACCCCTGATGATTGTGATTGAGATTGTTGGGACGGCGGAGTACGATCCACCCTAGTTATTTGTGAATTGATTTTTGTTAGAATTGTCATACCGCAAGGCAAAAACGTAAGCCATAATAAGAAGGTTATCATCACAACACTATGGTGTCTAATATAGAGAATACTAATAATTAAAATAAAGTAAAGCAAAGGACACAAAGTGTCATACAATACCCCAACCTATTGGTGTCTTTATTATAAAAAAGAGGTCTCGTCATTATATGAATTGCAAGACATTATCCAAACAAATCATGCAACGTATTTATTCCAAACCGAAAGCATAAATAAAACTCCAAGCATCCTACGGTCCTCTTCTTTATAGTACTCGCTCTATCTTTAACACCTTTATGATCACCTGAAAAAGATGCTTAAAACGTCAAATAAGTTTGAGAGAAGAATCATTGGTTTACGTCATAAAATAATATTCCAAAAAACATTCAATTAGTTGCTGCAATACCAAAACAATTCATGACACCAATAAACCTCAATCGGGAATGGAACGTGCCCACGATCCACAAGCATACCAAATTCATATGTGCGCTACATGGCCTCATATTAGCTCACGCAGTCTTACCACCGCAAAACTCATTTGATTTTGGGATCCACAATTCCATAAACTCATTCTAAAACATAACACCATACGGGGACGGACGTGCCCAACGATCATACACATAACTTACTCAAGCTTAAAAATATTTTAAAACGACAACAAGCATCATTCTCACCTCAAAATAACATAAGAAAAAGGGGCTATGAAACTCACTTATACTTTGAAGCTTCGACAATTACTAGCACAAATCTATATAACATATTAACTAGTGTACTAAGCCAAAAGCTTAAGCACATGTAACAATCATATGATGGATGTATAAGGTGTTTAGTTACTCTCATGGGTCACCCCGACACCATGCCCGACATTAACCAATTCGTTTAAACATTATTTCAAAGTCTTCCAATTTACCTTAAAATGCAGAATTTTGACCTCACTTTACCATTTTCTAAACCAAACCTACTGAGCTTTATAAATTCTACCAAAAATCACAGGTTAAATACCATGAGTCTACTAACTCCATGATTTTTCCACTAATTTATTTCAAAACTTAAGTTCCTCAAATAAAATTAAACTTTTAACTATTCATTTTCGGATCTGATCGCACACTAAAAAGTTTTGACCTAAAAACCATACTTAGACTCCAAATCAGAAGCTCTCCTTTGGGGGATTTCTAATAGACACATAGAACTAAACTCCTAAAAAGGATAAGCTAAATTCGAATTTTAAGTGGGGGTTTTACACCTCGTAATCTGACCTAAATCTGACCCGTATTTACTGTTTTGACAACTTTTCTTGCAACCAACGTTTGACTGACTTCCCGACCTCAAAAACCTTCGAGGCCCTTTTCTTGCGACCAATGTTTGACTGACTTACCGACCTCAAAAACCTTCGAGGCCAGATGTTCTAAAAACTAGACTCTCTGAGCTACATCATAGGCACCGGAAACTTGACAAAAGCTATTACCTCATTGATAATATGGCCGAACAACACAAACTAAGATCTGCCTCAAACCAAATCAAAATCTAACGCGAATTAAGTTTAACCAATTACACCCATAAACTTCTAATTAAACCCTAATCATTATAACATGATATATACCATTAATTACAGATTTAATGAACCCTAATTATCCACCATATTAATTATTACATAAATTAAAGATTAATAACTAAAACAGGATTAATATAAAACTTACCTTAAGCTTGATTCTTCACAAAAAGCAAAAAACCCTAAGTTTCCTCCTCTTTTCTCTCAATGTTTGACAGGTACTGACAAGGGGGGAGGTTATGGGATTTTATATTTGTATTTATAGACCACTCATTAATTATAGATAAATCAATTAAGTTTGTTTCCTTTTAAAACTCCTTTTTTCTTTTCTTTCCTTTATCCGGCCGAATGGCATCTTTTCCCTTTTTTATTTATTTCTTAATTAATTACTTAATTATTAACATTACCTTAAGTTTTTATAAAAACCTTAGCTTGCTTGGCGCATAACCTTTTTTGCTTAAACGCAATTTACTAGACTTTTAAAATAAACTACTTTTATGTATTATTAAAACCTAACTTTCCAAAAATAGAAATTTCATTTCTTTCACATTCTAACTACTAGAACCTAATCTTATCCTAATATTACTAACACATAAATACATATACGTAATAATACTTACATGATAAATCACTAAAACGCTTAAATTACAAAATCATTTCCTTGTCACCAAAACTAAACGAAATGAACTCCACAAAATCTAACACAAATCCAATCCCAATGAGACGATCATGCTCAATGGATTGATTACCAAATCTCACATATCCTACATAAACACATATAAACACATATTAGCACAAATAACACATAATCCATACATTGAAACAGGTACATAAGTCAACACTAACGGTTTGACTAACCTGCTCAAGTCTTGGTTGTCACACCGGCGGGTTGACTCATTTTTATTAATTTATTAAAATACTACTCACCTAAGCATGTTTTAAGAACAAGACAAGTACCCCTTCCATCGCCCAATTATTATACCAGTCCCTTCCACTACACACACTAAACTCATACCAACAATCCCTCTTCACCTAATCCTCCCACTCCACCTCACAAAAAAAAAAAAAAAAAACAAAACAACCACACATCAAATCAGTTCAAAAACGTGCTTTTATCTTGATTAGATTTGGGGTTTATCTTGCTTAGATTTGGGTTTTTTTAGGGTTCTTACAAAAGGTTTTGAGTCGGTTGTTATTAAAATGGCGGTTTCGGCTGAGGATTTCATCTGCATATTTTTAGTTGATTTTGTAATTGTGTTTAATATTCTGAGGTTATTTGGGTGTGTTTGATCAATCATTTGTTGGTCAGTTACCATTCGCATATTGGTATGGTTTATTTATGCTCAACTCATTATTTTTATTGTTTGAATGAGGGTTTAGATTTAGGGTACTGAAAAGATATATATTTTTCTAACTTCTTATATGGTTTTTGTTTTAGGGGTTTTGATTAGGTTATTCCCCAGATTATAGCTTATTTGGATTTTAGGAAGCTCTTATAAGCGAGGTAACTACCCGATTATTGTGCAAGCCAAGTAACTTGGTGAGTACTTGACTCGGGTTAATGGTTGCAGCCAAGAATGGTATTTAGTTTGGATTCTATATTTGCAGGCCTGATCCTTATATGTATCGACTAAATAGTGTCAATATTATCTTTGAGTGTGGGTTCTGAAAAATCTGAAACCTTGCTCCCATGGTAGGTTAGTTTATCTGATATTTACAATATGATTTTTGGATGTGGGTTGCGTGTTTGTTGACACGCATTCTTGTAGCTGCTATGAAACAACAGTAGTGTGTTTGCTGAGTATTAGCCTTTCACTATAAACAGAATTTATAGGAAACTTAAGTCTGAAGGTTTGTCTGTGACTATAAATGGAATTCGTAGATTTGTGTGATTTCTTAAGGCAATGATGACTAACGCCTGTGTTTATATGTTTTGTGGCCACAACATACCAATGTTGGTATTTTGGCGAAGCAACCTGACCTGATTATTTTTGCAGCCAAGGTATCTTGGCGAGGTAACTTGACCCGGGTTAACGTTTGCATCCAATAATAGTATTTAGTTTGGCTTCTATATTTGCAGGCTTGAGCCTTATAGGTATCGAATAAATATTGACTATTTTATCTTTGAATGTGGGTACTGGAAAATCTGAAACCTTGTTTCCATGGCGGGTTAGTTATCTGATTTTTACACTACGTCATTACAACTAATCCTAAACTGATTAGTAATCTTAAAGGAGGGAAAGTGGACGGTAGATATAATATATGAGAGTAACTCCTACAAGTTTTGAAGTTTTGAGTGGGAATTGCAGTATTAAAAAAAAAATCTTATACGCTGCTTTTACTTGGTTTTGATGAGCGCAAAGTGAAGGATGGGTGAAGAGTGAGATCGTCACCTCAGCAACCTTCACAAAAACCGTTCCCACGCATGGAATAATGCAAGCTTAGTTTTATTACAGTCATATTAGAGAACTTGTTATATATCATTGATTGGACAGTTTGCTGAAGTGGCTAGGCTCCCTGAACGTATAATGTTCGTTTGTTACATGGGAGTTCTTTTTAACACTTTTAGTTGGTTTTTATGAAAGCTTTTTTTTCTATGATGATTGTTGTAGTCTGAGAGAAATGAAACGGGCCATTGAAGTTTCGTCCCTAACTTGGCGGGGCAATGAACGGATGGCATAGCATATATGGATGCTATGAAACCGGATTTTTTTGCAGCCGTAGTGGGATTCAGATACTTCTATGAGCTAACCACCATATACAAATCTAAGCCAAATAATTTATCAATCATTTATACCTTTCTATACAACTTTATCTTATCTGTAAATGAATTTATGGTGTCGAATGGAGTCTGTGCGGACCAAAGTGTACAAAGGGAGTGAAGAAATGTGGTAATTTGTATATATATTTCATTTTATTATTCATTTATGGTTATCCCCAGGCTTTTACCCACAAGTTTCAATTTGTATATATATTTCGGTTTATTATTCGTTTCAATTATTAGAGGCTGACTTGGTGTCACACCCCCAAACGGGGCCTGGACGAAATACGTGTCCGAGGATGTGACGTCATCATATTTCGAACATAAAGTAAAAGGAACGACCACTAATGGACGTTTTGAAAATTATAACTCGTTGCAATATTTAAAATTGATAAGTTTTACAAGATTTAAAAGAAATTAAACATTTGCGGAAGCAAAAATAAAATGTAGCGAAAGCATAATTTGGTTTTCAAAAGACAACGAGTATGAATTAGAAATAAGTCTTGACAAAATGTAACATATCACGTAGACTCCACATAGCACGTCAAAGAAGTCTAAAGCTAATCACCTGAGAAAAACATGCTAAAAAAGGTCAACATAAAGTTGAGTGAATTCATAGGTTTAAGTAAAGCATTTGCAAGAATAAAAAACATTTAGTGAATACTGCTTCACTCACAATATTATGAAAAGTATTTAACAATTTGAAATGTTCAACAAAAGCAGTGTGGACCACAAGTTATAAAACATATGTGACAGTTATAACAAATACAACTTCACATAAAAATATTTACTGTTGCACTAAGCTCATGACACCGAAGCTTGATTAAAAGAAGCATATCATATGCCAATCAAGTAATTAACTGCCCTAGAGGTATCTGACCAAGATCACCTAGTAAAATCCACATAGTATTATCCTTTATATCGGGAGCCCCGTTGGTAGTGAGCGCTACTCACCCACATAGGGATAATTAGTCCCAATAGATCTATTTATAACACTCGCGCTTACTTAACCAGCCAGTCGGTCAAGAAATTAACGGTTCATGATAGTTCGGGCATTAGTGGTCTATTCGCAACTTTAGCCACACGCAACACTGGAAAGTAGATCAAATCTTATTCCCATTAGTAAAATCCACCAATGTATTTCAAAAGAAGGCTTTAAGTATTTGCATCCATAAGTAAAATAAAGTGTGATATCAATTATGTAACCGAGTTGTAAATGAGCATGTTTCTCACCCCAAAAAGATAATAAAACATTTATTCAAAAGGAGTAAAAAATGTGGGGGCATAAGTTCTCACCTTGATGTGCAGAAGAATTAGCAGAAATGCAATAATAAACATATCAAAAACAAAAACGGAACTCTCACCAGAAGAAGATTCAGGTTTATCTTTAACAAGGCTATGTCCCACTAGTTTAGGATGATGAATTTTGGGTTTCCCGATGGATGGGTACATCAACGTGACATGTTGATAAAGGCTTTAGGTTTCAAGTTGTAATAGTTTGGTGGTCGGTTAAATAAATAAATCGAAAGGTAAAAGCAAAGTATCTAATATAGTACGTATATATTACATATGAAAGACAAGAAAATATATAATACGTAACGGGTATCAAATAAAAGAAACAGACGAGAAAAATTAAATAGTTAGAGTATATAATATTTCGCAAGTATTTTATAAGAAACGTGAGAAAATCATTGTAACAATATAATTCGACATGTGTTCGGAAATCAGCAATTAAATTAATAAATAGTTCTTGCATAAAAGTAAACACACGTTTTAAAGTTATGAATTAAATAAATGATGTTTTTAAAGCTTTTATAAAAGTTATTATTTTGTCTATTAGTCTGGAATTATAAATAATATTTTATAATTTAGTATTGCGTTACGCGTTTTAACTAAACTAGTTGTCTTGTTTGTAAAAGTATAGTTTTTTTTTATTTACCGGTTTATGGTATAATTATAAATGGAATATCTTATGACTATAACTTAATTCTTTTTATCAGGTTTTCAAGATAATAGAAGTTTTAAGTGAAAAATACTAAGTATAGAAATTTATAGAAATTTCAACATGACCTATTCGTTTATATGACGTTTCTCATTTTTATAAAATTCAACATTTTCCACTTTTTATAAAATCCATGTTGTAAATTACTCGCGTGTTTCAATATATATCTAAACTAAATCAACAAGTGACAAAGTAAGTAAAACCAAACACACCCTTAAGGGGCTGTTAAACAACGAATCAAACGCCCTTATTAGGCTGTTAAACTCAGAGCCAAACACCCCTTTATGGGCTGTTAAATGCAGATCCAAACGCCCTAGTTGGGCTGTTATCCACCGAAACAAACACCCTTCGGGGATGTTAAAACGCCAAAACAAACACCCTCGAAACTAAATCAAGCAAAAATAAAGAAAACAAGTTAAAACAAACACAACCACATAAAGTTATAATTAGTTTTTATAAAAATGAAACCATCCAAACTTGGAGTATGTAACAACCCGAGTTTCAGGTCAACATTTATCCCGAGCTACGATAATTATTTTTGTTAAGTAAATAATTATAGTCGTTTATACTATGTAAGGTTTGATGAAAATTTCCATTTATAGGGTAATTTCAATCCTGAATTGAGTTCTATTGTTGTAGCATTATAAGAAAGTCATGAAAAATTTATTTGGTTTGCTCCGAGAGCGTAAATATGTATTTTTGTATTATAATGGTATTTCCTCAGTTTTTGTAAAACTTCAGCGTTTAAAAGGTCTAGTTTTATGAGGTTTAACTGATTTATTTAACGTTTTAAAGTAAATAGTGGGACAGATTTAAAATAATTTTATAAACGGGTTGACCCGAAGCATTTTGGCCGATTATTAAATTAAAAGAAAAATGACCTTATCAAGTTTTAAAAGAGATTAAGGATGGAGGACCTAATTGAGCCAAAATTCCAAACTCTTTTCCTATAAAATAGGACCCAAACACACACGACATCTATCTTTTTACAAAATTTGCACTCTTCTCCCTCCTCTTGCTCTTGATCCGAGCAATCGCCACCCACACCAACCACAATATCTGACTTATTTCCAAATATTTTATGCAATACAATCAATTATATCATCTTAAATCCTATGTTTTCGAAGAGCTACAAAAAACCAAGTAATAGAAAAACTCACATGCAAAAAGAAATTGAAGAAGTTGAATTTTTGGTTGGTTCATGTGATTTTTTGGAGTATAAGGGTGTGTTCAAAGTGGTTAGATTGTTGTTGTTAGCAAGTTGGTTAACTGAAAAAGTTTTTTGTGGTCTTGTGTCACTATCGATTCATAAGGCCAAAGGGAACCATAGTTGAATTTTCTTAACATTGTGAGCATTCTAATTGTTTCTTAATGTGATAATTTTGTATATATTACGTGTATATATAGATTATTGCTAGATGAGATTACAAGTGCCGGAAATTATTGAAAGCCGTGTTTTAGTATTGACTAGAAGTTTGATGGTTTTGGTATAATTATATAGACTAGTTAAGCACATTTTGATAGTCGGATTATGTCAAAAATGTCGTTTTCATGGGTTTTGGGTTGACCATGTTTGACCAGAAAGTTTGACTTGACCGTAGCAAGTCGAGAAATTTTTGAAATCTAAATTAGGCTTTTGAATATGATAAAGGATGTTCTAAGGTTTGTTTTGATATAAAGTGGGCCTTGTAACTCCTAAAAACGAACATTTTATGGCCGAGTCAAGTTTTGGTTATTTTTGAGGTAAAAAGTCAACTACGAAGTTTGACTTTTGATAGCCAAACTTGCGTAAACTTTTGAATATAGTTTATAATGAGCAAAGGGTTCGTAATGTTAGTTAAATTAAGATGAAATGCTAAGTTGGATTATATTATCCTTACTTTCGGCAAGCTTTCTAAAAATGGAAACTTTATGGAAAATGTCGTAATATTGATAAGTGCGTTAAAGTGAAATGTTTTGCGTCGCACTTGGAGATTGTAGTATATGAATGTATATACGTAATAATAATATATATATATGCAAGTATGCAATATATGATTTAATATACTTTTAGTCACGTACCACTATATATGTATTATATAGGTCGCTGTTAAGACATGAAGTTACTTGCACTTGGTTGACTTGATTGATTTAGATCTTTTGATTAAGGTGAGTTCATAGCCTTGCTTTTAAGTGTTTTAAATGTTTTTAAACCCGCGAGGGGGATACATGTTTGTTTTATAAATCGAACACATATGATTTTATGGTATGCTAGACCCGATTATGAGATTGTTTCCGCATAAGTAGCTATTGTCGAAGTCCCTTATTTCATGAACCGTTAATCGCCTAGTAAGGTGAACGCTAATGCATTAAATAGATCTATTGTGTTTGACAACCCTGTCCGGGGTCTGAATCCTTGTGACCATCCTGCCAAACGGACATTTTGTATTTAGAAAGTAGTAGATATATGACAATAATATCTTGTTTTGGGGCACATTAACATATGAAATGCCATATGTACTGTTAACGTTCGGTGTCATGAGCTTATTGCGTGAAAGAAATAAAGTTTCTATACTTAATGATTATTTTAAACTCTATGAATTTCACTCAACATTGTTGTTGACGTTTTAAACATGTTTTATCCCACGTAACCAAGGATGAAGGTAACGATGGCGTGGAGGTGTCGTGCGTGTGATGGATTTATGGAAAGACTACTTGTGTGTTCCGGTCTTTCAAAAACAATGTCTTAAGTTGTGTTAAAACAATGTCTTTTATTTTAAGCAATTTTCTTTTAATGTTGTAACAAACGGTGGTTGCGATTCTGTGAAACATGCTTTGTTTTACAATTGGACACAAGTGGACATTTTTACATTATGATTACGTGTTTGCCTAAGTAGTGATAACCCACTGAGCCCATTATCATGAACTGTTAATTACTTAGTAAGCGTGAATGTTATAAATAGATCTATTTGGGATTTACATCCCCATTTGGGTGAGTAGCGCTAACTGTGCCGGTTTGCCGGACAACGAACGTATACCATGTCGGATTTAGGATGTTTCGGGTTGAACATCATCACGGGCAATGTTGGCAATTTATATTGCAATTCATACATGTCGAGCTTTAATGTCATGAGCTTAGAAAAACGTAAATTATATTTTTGTGATGTTTGCATCTGTTGCATTATCATACACTTGGGAAATCTTATGGTCCTACATTATACATTTTGCAAACCTATTAATTTACCAACATTATTGTTGATGTTTTAAAGCATGTTTTCTCAGGAGGTCAATGAGGTACGAGACAAGGGATACATTGGTGATTATATTTTGGAAGTCATGTGCATTAAAGATTTGGTTGCATTACATTTTGGGAAAAAATTTATTATGGACTAGAATCTTTGTATTTTGAACAACGAACAAGTGAAGCTTCAGGCTTTTGTAACAAACAATTTGTTAAATCTAATGTATCAGTTTTAAACAACTTTTAAATGGTCGTTCTCATACATATCTTGTGCTATTGATCTATGAAGTAACACTCTCAGACCCATATTCCACTGTGACCCAATTTAGGGGTGTTACAGATTGGTATTGATGATGTTCCTGCTATTCCTGAGCCTGTCTTAATGGATGAAGACGAGGACCCGAAAGAGGAAGAATTTAAGGAAGTAGAAGAAGATGATATGAAAGTAGACATTAAGGAAGATGAGAATGAGCTAGAGTTGACATTTCCTTATGAAGAGGCGGATCCTCTTAACCCACCGCCACTTGCTTCTGATTCTGAGCTTGAGGATGTGATTGAGGTTGAGGACACGGTTGAGCCCAAGGATGAGACTATTCCTGCTAGTATCCATGAGGTAAATGAGTCATCTACCGCCCCTTTCCTTCGAGAGGAAAGTGATGGTATGTTTCCTGGTCTCATGAGGAGGGACATTAACTCTCTTTTTGGTCAGATGACTTCTCTTTTAAGATGAATGTGTGGTCGCGAGACGACGCATGCATTGGTCAAGAAAAAGGGGAAAGAAAAGGATGAGTACTATGGTAAGCTAATTTTGGATTTGGGTAATGATGTGCGATCTAGTTTGGAAAAAGGAACAGCTGCAATGGAGAATCTGGTTAGAAAGCTTGGTAATGCTAAAGAAAGAAATGAGTGTAAGAAGTTAAAGAATGAACTGGAAGAAGCAAGGTTTAGCAACACACTTCTTCGTATGCAGAATGAACGAGTCAAAAGAGATCTCTATTAGACTGGAGTTCAAGTTCATGAGTTCTATCGAGAGATGATTCGTAGGGGATTTATGTTTGAAGAAAGACCAAATGAGGCTATCGATGTTCCGGTTAAAGATGAAGAGAGTCCATCATCTGAGCAGCAGGGATCCTTTCGTGACTCTTAGTAGTTTAGTTTCATTAGTAGTATCTTTATTGTATAATCACTAAATTAAATCCTCGGTTAGTAGACTTAATGCTATTGGTTGTAACGATTTGTATCATTTTGTGACACAATGCAACTATGTATCAACTCTTCTATGATGAATGATGAATGACTATCTTTTGATTACTACTTGATGTTGTGTGACTCTGGTTGTGATTGATTTGTCTTTGTACCATGTTAGGAGTATATCATGTTATGAATGCTTATCAAGTTGTTTTCTGTGTGACGTGACAGGATCATGCCTCCAAAGTCTGCACCTTTGACTCAAGATGCCGTTCGGCGTATGATCAAAGAAAGTGTCGATGTCGCTATCGCTGCTGAGCGGGCAAGACATGTGAATGCTGGGAATAATGCTAGTGGATTTGGATAAGCTAGGGGTCAAGTTACAACACTTGTTATTCGAGAATGCACTTTTTCTGGATTCATGAAGTGTAACCCTGATAATTTCCATGGTAACAAAGGAGCTCTGTTGAGCTTAGGAGATGGTTTGTAGAAAATGGGAGATAATTTTAGGAATAGCAGAGTGTACGTGAAGATAAAAAGATAAGTTTGCTGCTGTCTACATCTATTAGAGTACCTTCACATACATGGTTTAACTCTAAAGTTCTCAATTTTGGGAACTCATATGTTTGCAAACCAATGGGGTAGACTGAGATGAAGAAATTGATGATAGTAGAGTTTTGTCCTGCTAAAGAACTGCAAAGGATGGAAAACGAGTTGTGGAACCTGAAGGTCAAAAAGTATAACATGGTAGCTTATACTCAAAGATTTAATGAGTTAGCTTTGATGTGTCCAAGAATGGTCGAGCCAGAAAGTGCAAAAATTGAGGCTTACATCCGAGGATTGTCTGATAACATCAAGGGTGAAGTTACTTCTTCTAAGCCTACCAATTTGAATGAAGCTGTGCGTATGGCACATAAGTTGATGGAACAAAAGTTGCAAGCTAGGAATGAAAGGATTCTTGAAGGAAATAAGCGAAAGTGGGAGAACGCTTCCCAAAGTGGTGAACAACAGGGTAAGAGCACCCACAAGGATAACTCATACCAAACTCCGTAGAATAGAGTCAATAGCAAGGGAACGCTGCGAGCTATGACTACTGCTGTGCCGAATGAAGGGAAAAGGTGTACTTCCTGTGATACTTCCTTGTGAAACGTTGTTTTACTCGCCATGTTGGTCAATGCATGATTAAGTGCCACAAGTGTGGAGAGATTGGGCACAAAGCGAGGTATTGCAAGGAAAAGAATATTGCCACTGGTGCAAACGCTCAGCCCATTTAGACTTGTTATGATTGTGGTGAGCAAGGTCATACGAGGAACCGATGCCCAAAGAAAGGTTAAGCAAGAGGAAGTTGGAGAAGCTAGTGGCCGAGCTTATGCGATTAAGGATGCTGAGCCACAAGGTCCGAATGTGGTTACAAGTACGTTTTTACTCAATAACTGCTATGCTTCTGTTTTATTTGATTCGGGTTTTGGTAAGAGTTTTGTGGACACTAGATTTAGTTCCATGCTTGATATTGATCTGGTTAAAATAGATACCAATTACGAGGTAGAGTTAGCCGGTAGAAGGATAGTTAGTACGAACACTATTTTAAAAGGTTACACTTTGAATTTAGTGAACCATCTTTTTGAAATCGATCTCATGCCGATTAAGCTTGGTACGTTCGACGTTATAATTGGTATGGATTGGTTTGTCAAGCACGAAGCCGTTATCGTTTGTGGTGAGAAGGTTGTTCATATACCTTACGGGAACGAGACGTTGATAGTCAAAAGTGACAAAGGTATGTCACGACTAAAGGTCATATCTTGTATTAAAGCCTGTAAGTAAATCGAACGAGGTTGTCATTTGTTTTTGGCACATGTGACTGAGAAGAAACCAAAGGGGAGCAGAATTGGCATATGCATATGTAATATCGTGACTTTCTTGAGGTGTTTCCTGCTGAATTGCTGAGACTACCCACCGCCAGGCTGTAGAATTTCGAATTGATCTGGTTATCAAGGGGCTGCAACCTGTTGCAGCACCCGGGCACCGTATCGTTTGGCACCGTCTGAGATGAGAGAGTTGTCAGAGCAATTGCAAGAGCTGTTGGAGAAAGGATTTATTCGTCTGAGTTTATCACCGTGGGGAGCACGAATGTTGTTCGTGAAAAGATGGGTCTTTTCGAATATGTATTGATTACCGCAAATTGAACAGGTTGACTGTCAAGAATCGTTATCCTCTCTCGAGAATCGATGATTTATTTGATCAAATTCAATGTCTTCGAGTTTATTCTAGATTGATCTAGCGATCAGATATCACCAAGCTTCAATATTAAAAGAAGAAGAGACATTCCAATTACTGCATTTAGAAATCGGTATGGTCACTTTGAGTTCCAAGTAATGCCGTTTGGATTGACCAATGTGCCTGCTGTATTCATGGACTTGATGAACCGAGTTTGCAAGCCATATCTTGATAAGTTCGTCATTGTGTTCATCGATGATATTTTGGTTTATTCCAAGGACAAAGAAGAGCATGGAAAGCATTTGAAGATTATTTTGGAGTTGCTCAAGAAGGAGAGATTGTATGCCAAGTTTTCTAAGTGTGATTTTTGGCTAGATTCGATACAGTTTCTCGGTCATGTAATTGACAACAAAGGTGTACATGTTGATCCTGCCAAGATCGAGGCATAAAGATTGTGTTGCTCTAACGACCCAACGAAGGTGAGGTAATTTCATTGGATTGGCTGGTTTACTATCAGAGATTAATTGAAGGTTTTTTCTTTGATTTTCAAAGCCACTCACCAATGACTCAGAAATGATAATGAATAACGAAGGTGAGTAATGGAATAAACGAAGCATTCCAATTGCTGAAACAAAAGTATAGTGCACCAATCTTAGCGTTGCCCGAAAGAACGGAAGATTTCGTGGTTTATTGCGATGCATCACTTAAGGGTTATAGAGCCGTGTTGATGCAATGGGAAAAGGTGATAGCATATGCTTCCCGAAAATTAAAGGTCCATGAAGAGAACTACACAACCCATGATTTGGAGTTGGGTGCCGTTGTTTTTGCTCTGTAGTGTAGAGAGACATATTTGTACGAGACAAAGTTTGTAGTTTTCACTGAACACAAAAGTCTCCAGTACATTCCACGGTTAATCAGAAAGGATCTTAACATGAACAACGCCGCTAGATTGACTGTTAAGTGAATATGATTGTGAGATTTGTTACATCCTGGAAAAGTGAAATGTTGTGACTGACGCCATAAGTCCAGAAGTGAAAGGCGAATATAGCCATTGCGTTTGGTGATGACTGTTCATAACAATCTACCTAAGAAGATTCTCGACGCTCAGAAGGAGGCAATGAAAAGGAAAAATGTAAGGGCAGAAAATTTGGGGAGATTGATTAAGTAACTATTCGAGTTTCGTCCCGATGGAATGCGTTGCTTTGGAAATCGTGTTTGGTTATCGCGATTCGATGGATTGAGGGATTTGATTATGCGCGAGTCGTAAAAGTCCAAGTATTCTATTCATCCGAGATCAGACAAGATGTATCAAGATTTGAAGCTGTTGTATTGGTGCCGAATATGAAACTGATATGCCACAAAGTTACAAGTGTTTTAGACTTTGCGAAATTTAAAGCCGAGTATCAAGACCGTCTGGAGTATAGCACAACCTAAATTCCCAGGTGGAAATGAGAAGGATCACCATAATTTTGTTCTATTCTGGGCTTCCGAGGATGCCGAGTGGGTACGATTCAATTTGGGTCATTATTGATCGACTGACCAAATCAGCTCATTTCCTTCCAACGAAGAAGATGGATAGCATGGAAAAGCTCACGTAACTCTACCTAAAAGAAGTTTTGTGTAGGCATGGTGTTCTTATATCAATTATTTCAGATAGAGATAGCCATTTTACGTCTAGATTCTGTAGATCGCTTCAGAAAGCGTTAGGACAAAATTAGGATAGAGATACCTCGCTTACCACCCTCAAACGGATGGTCAAAGCAAGAGGACTATACAAATGCTCGAAGATATGTTGCATGCCTATGTGATTGACTTTGGAAGTAGTTGGGATCGACATATGCCGTTAGTCGAGTTCTCATACAATAATAGTTACCACGCAAGTATTAAGACCGCACTATTCGAGGCTTTGTATGGACGGAAATGGAGATAGCCAACTCACCGGTCCAGAATTGATTCGTGAAACGACAAAAAATATTTGTTCAAAATTAAGAACCGCATGTTGACTACTCATACTCCCAGAAAAGCTATTGCGAATAGAAGATCTAAGCCATTGGAATTTGAAGCTGGGGATATGGTATTGCTCAAGGTATCGCCTTAGAAGGGCGTTATTCATTTTGAAAAGCAAGGAAAGCTGAGTCCACGTTACATCAGACCATTCAAGATCTTAGCAAGAGTAGGTCCGGTGGCTTATACGTTGGAACTACCCGAAGAATTGAAAGCGCTTCATACAAATGTTTCCTGTTTCCAATCTCAAAAAGTGTCTAGCAGATGAAAATATCATCATCCCACTTGACCAGATTCAACTTCATGATAAGCTTCACTTTATTGAAGAGCTGGTAGAAATCGTAGACCGAGAGGTTAAGCGACTTAAGCAAACTCGGATTCCTATCATTAAAGTTCATTGGAATTCGCGAAGAGGACCAAAATTTACTTGGGAACGTAAAGATCAGTTCAGAGATAAGTACCCTTCTTTTTTTACGAGTAATGATGAAGTGAGGAAGAGCGGATAAGTCAAGCTGAGCACCGAGACGACGCTCCCTAAAGGAGGGGAGAATGTAACAACTCGAGTTTTAGGTCAACATTTATCCCGAGCTATGATAATTATTTCACTACATAATTGATTTTTGTCATTTATGCTATATAAGGTTTGGTAAAAATTTCTATTTATTAAGAAATTACAAGCCGTGATTGAGTTTTTATTTGTTTTTAGCGTCTGAGAAAGTTAGAAAAATTTATATTTTTGCTCCGAGAGCGTGATTATTTTATTATTGTAATTTATGGCTTTTCCTCGTGTTTTTGTAAAAAGCGTGTCAAGAATCGAGATTTACGTGATTTAACATTTTATTAAATGTTTTAAAATATATTTAGTGGAACGGATTAAAAATATTTACGAATGTGGTGTGACCCGAGCTTTTTGGCCGACTATAAAACAAAAGAAAATAACTTTGTACTTAATTTGAAGGACTAGTATGGAAGGAGGGACTATTTGTGTTAAAGTTTTAAACTTAATTCCTATATAAACAAACACATACACCCATTATATTTTTTACAAAAGTTTTTCTCCTTGTCCTCTCCCTTTGAACCCACGACCGGCCACCACCACTCACACCATCACCGTCGTTGATTTTCCGATATGCAATACAATCCGATTATATTTTCTTAATCCTTGTATCATTACCTACATATCCCACTAAAAATATTACACATGCAATGGGTATTTTGTGAAATAGAAATTTGGTTGATTTCTTGAAGTTTTGATCTCAAAAGAGTGTTTATTGAGGTTAGATAAGTGTTCTTGCAAGTGAGTTTAGTTGAAAAAGGTATTGGTTTGGTGCTTGTGTTTGCGTTCGAACTCGAACCACAAGGGGAAGCCAATTTTTTTTTCTTATAGCTTTGTGAGTATTCTAGTTATATTCTTGTATGATTAACTTGATGATATTGCGTGTTATATATTATGTGCTATAGGATTCAAGTGCGGAAAATTATTAAAAGTATGTTTGATTATTAATTGAAGTTTGATGGATTTATATCACAATAATATACTAGTTAAGCAAAATATTGAAAGCGTGTTTTGTTATTGACTAGAGTTTGATGGTTTTGGTATAATTATATAGACTAGTTAAGCATATTTTGATAGTCGGATTATGTCAAAAATGTTGTTTTCATAGGTTTTGGGCTGACCATGTTTGACCAGAAAGTTTGACTTGACCGTAGAGAGTCGAGAAATTTTTGAAATCTAAATTAGGCTTTTGAATATTATAAAGGATGTTCTAAGGTTTGTTTTGATATAAGGTGTGCCTTGTAACTACTAAAAACGAACGTTTTACGGCCGAGTCAAGTTTGGTCATTTTGGGGTAAAAAGTCAACTACGAAGTTTGACTTTTGAAAGTCAAACTTGCGTAAACTTTTGAATATAGTTTATAATGAGCAAAGGGTTCGTAATGTTAGTTAAATTAAGATGAAATGCTAAGTTGGATTATATTATCCTTACTTTCGGCAAACTTTCTAAAAATGGAAACTTTATAGAAAATGTCATAATATTGATAAGTGTGTCAAAGTGAAATGTTTTGCGTCGTACTTGGAGATTGTAGTATATGATTGTATATACGTAATAATAATATATATATGCAAGTATGCAATATATGATTTAATATACTTTTAGTCACATACCGCTATATATGTATTATATAGGTCGCGGTTAAGACGTGAAGTTACTTGCGCGTGATTGACTTAATTGATTTGGATTTTTTGATTAAGGTAAATTCATAGCCTCGCTTTTAAGTGTTTTAAATGTTTTTAAACCCGCGAGGGGGATACATGTTTGTTTATAAATCGAACACATATGATTTTATGGTATGCTGGACCCGATTATGAGATTATTTCCGCATAAGTTGCTATTGTTGAAGTCCCTTATTTCATGAACTGTTAATCGCCTTGTGAGGTAAACGCTAATGCATTAAATAGATATATTGGGTTTGACAACCCTGTCTGGGGTCTGAATCCTTGTGACCACCCTGTCAAACGGACATTTTGTATTTAGAAAGTAGTAGATATATGACAATAATATCTTGATTTTGGGCACCTTAACATATGAAATGCCATATTTATTATTAACGTTTGGTGTCATGAGCTTATTGCGTGGAAAGAAATGAAGTTTCTATACTTAATGATTATTTTAAACTCTATGAATTTCACTCAACATTGTTGTTGACGTTTTAAACATGTTTTATCCCAAGTAACCAAGGTTGAAGGCAACGATGGTGTGGAGGTGTCATGCGTGTGATGGATTTTATGGAAAGATTATTTGTGTGTTCCGGTCTTTCAAAAACAATGTCTTAAGTTGTGTTAAAACAATGTCTTTTATTTTAAAACATTTATCTTTCAATGTTGTAATAGACGGTGGTTGCGATTCTGTGAGGACCTAACACATTTTAACTCTGATTAATAATGGAACACATGTTGGTTTAAACGTCTCATTTGGGTTATTTTTTATTATCTTTGTGAACGGTTCTATTTAGTAACGCCCAATTGCTAATTTCCGCTGCGCAATCCAATGTACGTTGGGTGGGGTGTTAAGAGTGGTACCAGAGCCTTGGTTATAGAGAACTAGGTTGTTTTAAAAACTCATATTATAATCATTTTAGATACCAAAGTGATATCAAGAGTCTAAGAGTATAGAGAACTAGGTCGAGTCTTTTTAAAAACCTAAACTTTAACGCTTCTACACGCACGTCGAGACTCCTCGTTGCCATTGGTTACATATGAAAAGAAAATGTACATTTATTAATTGTTATGTGTAAGTATTTTACATATGTGTTATATGTATAATTAGTTTTTAATATGGATATATTTATGCACCGTGTTGATGCGAAAGTGATAGGGTAATGACGTGCATTTATGCATGTGTTATAATGCATAGATGTTCATTGTCATACCTGATAACTATTATTATATATGTTTGAAATATAAATGAGAATAATGCTGGGAACAAGAATGACACGAATCATGAAATTTTTATTTGTTTGCGCTTTGGTGTGCGAAATGTTATTGATGGTATAAATAATTTTCCAATAATAAATCTCGATTGTAGAGAGATACGCTATTAAGTAAGAACTATATGATATTTTTAATTATCATGGTACACGTAATCCTTCCCTATCATGTGGATGATGTACCCATTGAAGAGCCGAATCAACACGATGATGTATATGTTGTTCCCCCCGCAGGAGCCTGTCATTAGTGGAGAAGACGAGGGGACCCCCGGAAAGAAGAAGAATTTGAGGAAGAACAAGACCATTGTGTCCTCAAGAAGAAGAAGAAGACGATCTGGTAAGTCGACATACGAGGAAGATGAGAAATTGACCAAGAGTTAGACATAACCTTATGAAGATACGGATCCCTTTAACTAAGCCGACGCTACTAACTACCTCCGCCGCCTTGCTTCTTCTGACTATTTCAGAACATGAAGATGTGATTGAGGTATGAGGTACACGATTGAAGCCGAGGATAGAGACGTTCCTTCCTCCTGCTAGTGTCTATGAGGTAGGTGAATCGTCTACTGCCGCTATTACTTGAGAGGATGGTGATAGTTTACTACCTGGCTTCATGAGACGGGACATTGACTCTCTTTTTGGTCGGATTGCAAATCTTTCGAGACGACTGTGTAGTCGCGAGACGGTGCATGCATTGGTCGAGAAGAAAGGAAAAGCAAAAGACAAGTTTTATGGTAAGTTGATTCTGTATTTGGGTAATGAAGCGCGTTCTAGTATGGAGCAAGGAACGGCCGCAATGGAAAACCTAGTGAGAAAGCTTGGTAATGTCGAAGAGAAAGCCGAATACAAGAAATTGAAAAAGGAACTTGAAGAAGCAAGGTTAAGCAACACATTCCTTTGTATCCAGAATGAACGAGTCGAGAGAGATCTCTATTGGACTAGAGTTCGAGCTCATGAGTTCTATCAAGAGATGATTCGTAAGGGATTCGTGTTTGATTAAAGACCGAATGAAGCTATCGATGTTCTAGTTGAGGATGTGGAAAGTTCATCACCGAAAGAGTCATGAGGGAAATCAGCTTAGTAGTTTAGATTCATTAGTAGTATCTTTATTGTGTAATCACTAAACTAAATTCTCAGTTAGTAGAATTAGTGCTATTGGTTGTAACGATTTGTATCATTTCATAAAACAATGCAACTATGTATTAACTCTTCGTAATGAAAAATAAATGACTATCTTTTGACTACTACTTGATGATGTGTGACTGTTGTTGTGATTGATTTGTCATTGTGCCATGTTATGATTATATCATGTTATGGATACTTATCATATTTTTTTCTGTGTGACATGACAGAATCATGCCTCCAAAGTCTGCACCTATGACTCAAGTTGCTATTCGCCGAATGATCAAGGAAAGTGTCGATGCCACTATTGCTGCTGAGCGAGCAAGGCAAGCAAATGTCAGAAATGATGCTAGTGGATCTGGACCAGTTAGAGGTCAAGACACTGCACCTACTGTCCGTAAGTGCACTTTTGCTGGGTTTATGAAGTGCAATCCAACTGTTTTTTATGGTGTTGAAGGAGCTGTCAAATTACGAAGGTGGTTTGAGAAAACTAAGAGTGTTTTCAAATTCAGTGAATGTGCAGAGGGCAAGAAGGTAAAGTTTGATGCTGCTACACTGGAAGGACCTGCTTTGACTTGGTGGAAATCTAAGATTGCAACCATGGGTTTGGAGACTGTGAACCAAATGCCTTGGACTAAGATGAAGCAACTAACGACTACATAATTTTGTCCAATAGAAGAAGTCCAAAGAATGGAGCACGAACTGTAGAACTTGAAGGTCAAGGAGTATAACATTGTGGCTTATACTCAGAGGTTCAATGAGTTAGCAATGATGTATCCGAGAATTGTTGATTCAGAAAGAGTGAAAGTTGATGCTTTCATCCGGGGATTGACTGATAACATCAAGGGTGAGGTGGCATCTTCTTAGCCTACTAACCTGAACGAAGCTGTGCGTATGGCTCATAAGTGGATAGAGCAGAAATCGCAAGCTAGAGATGAGAGAATTCTAGAAAGACAGAAGCGAAAGTGGGAGAGCTTTCAAAGTGGAAATAGTAGTGGTAAGGGCAATCAAAAGGATAACTCTCGTCAACCTTCACAGAATAACCAAAAGCAAGGGAACGCACGAGCCATGGTTACCGCTCCTACTGATGGAAAGGTGTCTTCTGGATTACTTCCTTTGTGTGAACGTTGTTTTACTCGCCATGTTGGTCAGTATACAATCAAGTGCCACAAGTGTGGAAAGGTTGGGCACAAGGTAAGGTATTGTAAGGAGAAGAATGTTGCCACGGGTGCAAATGCTCTGCCCATTCCGACTTGTTATGATTGTGGTGAGCAAGGTCATACGAGGAACTGATGCCCCAAGAAGGTGAAACAAGAATATGTTGGAGAAGCTCGTGGTCGAGATTATGCTATTAAGTATGCTGAGCCGAAAGTCCGAATGTGGTTACTGGTATGTTTTTACTTAATAGCCGCTATGCTTTTGTTTTATTCGATTCGGGTTCCGATAGGAGTTTTGTGGATACTAGATTTAGTTCCATGCTTGATATCGATCCGGTTAAGATAGGAGCTAGTTATGAGGTAGAGTTAGCTGATGGAAGGGTAGTTAGTACGAACATTATTTTAAAAGGTTAAACTTTGAATTTAGTGAACCATACTTTTGAAATCGATCTTATGCCGATTGAGCTTGGTACGCTTGATGTCATCATCGGTATGGATTGGCTTGTCAAGCACGATGCCATTATTGTCTGTGGCAAGAAAGTTGTTCGTATACCGTATGGGAACAAGATGTTAATAGTCGAAAGCGACAAGGGTATGTCTCGATTAAAGGTCATATCTTGTATTAAGGCCTGTAAGTACGTCAAACGAGGTTTTCATTTGTTTTTGGCACACGTGACGGACAACAAGTCAAAGGAGAAACGATTAGAAGACGTGCCTGTAATTCATAACTTTCCTGAGGTGTTTTCTGAGGACGGTGATGTAGTGGACTTTAAACATGGCCTAGTAGTAACACTCGAGACCTCAATGAATGAGTACTATGGATTTGAGATGGAGGAACATGTTCAACTGATAAATTCTTAGATTAAACCAAATAGCCTACATGTCATAAAAATAACTAACTACACTGGTTAGTTAACTCTCGTGTAACCCTTTGTTTACTCTCATTTTTAGAGTAAGATCCCCTAGAACAACCAGTTGAGTCATTCCTTTCTTTTTCTACACCATATTATATGTTTCGTTACACTTTGAACCTAGCCTACCGTGTAGAATTAAAGCCCTATTTTAATCAATGTTGCCTAGTTGCTTTTCGTGTAAGTTTTGTATTTCCAGTGTCAAAGTGAAATTTTTCTATCTCTTTAATGGTTGGGAAATTGCACAATGCAATGAGAAAAATACGTAGCTCGTAACTTTCGCTACTTTATTATGAATCATTTCTAAAGAAGAAGTGTTACAAGGAAAAGATTATCCGGATGAATTATGATAGTGAAGACGGTGGAATTAAACCGAGATTTATGATGTATTGCAAAAAAAAGAAGAAAAATAGTCGGTTCAAAAAAGTTTATACCAAAGGAATCACGTGTAAGGATCGATTATTCGTTGATACGTTACAAAAATAAACGATGTAAAGTCTTGTAAAAAGTTGCAATAATCACCACAAGTCTGTAAAAGTATGTAAAGATCGGAGTAAGGGAATTTTGACCGTTATAGGAACGTCAACTTAGTTGTCTTAGTCAATTTCTGTGATCGAGGCGTTTGTCTATATGTTCGAGTCTTTGTCATGGAAATAAACCAGAGGGAAAGTTACTAGCAACCGTACCTTATTTGTTGGCTTAATCTATTTGTTTCATAAATTTTGTTTAACACCCATTTTACTTCCCTTTCCTAGCAACTAACCTTAGTGTCCACTCGAACAAGGACTTGTTCGAGCATGCATGTCTATTCCGTCGTTACGGCCATGTATGCATGTCTCAGCTGCCTTGTTGGATGACGACTTTCGGTGAAAGTTAGAAGCTCCCTACCCTATATCGTTCTTCATCCTAACCGCTGGTTAAACACGAACAAGGATGTGATCGGATTGTATATGTCTATTCCGTCATTACGGCCGTGTATGTACGATACAGCTGCCTTGTTGGTGTGGTACTTATGGTGAAAGACTGTTGAATGATCAACCCTAAGCCTTCTTAACCTAATTTATCTTTAAGACTTGTTCACCATAGCTTTAGCGAGGAGATGTGTATCCATGCCAAGCTATGATAGAAAACTAATCACGACCGGAGGAAATGAGCATACAAGTAATGTTGCACCCTAGATTAGTCCTAGTGAACTGAGTGTATTTCATTCCATATTTCGTAAGGAGCGTGATTATGTACAGGTGGAATAAGACAAAACGATGCTAAACGGAAAAATCCTTCACCAACCTTGGGACACATTTTCATAAACTAAAAATTTTTCTAAAGTCTACTTGAGGACAAGTAAGATTCAAGTGGGGGATATTTGAGACATCAAAATAACGTCACTTTTATTATATTCATTATCCCATCTGTTATTTGGCCACTTTTATATAATCATTGCATTAATTGGGACTTATTTGCTTTAAAGTTGATAAAGTGCAGTAATTCGAGGGAGTGTTTTGTGAAACATGCTAAAAGGCCGCATAATTTTGGAAGCAAAAACGAGAGACATAGAAAGAATACTGATTTCTGACTACATACGCCGTATCCAACAAAAGAGATATGGCGTATCAGCGCCTGAGCTTCATAAGAAAATGCGTTTGACCAATTCCCAATATGGCGTATCCCTTCTGTTTACATACGTCGTATCCATGAAGATAACTATTCAAAGATACAGTAAATCAGGTAAATTAGGAATCATAGCACTAATTGATTAAGAACGTAGCACGCACTCCAAGGAATCTAGCCCAATACACCATATCGACCTGGCCAGATACGGCATATAGAGTCTTTTTTAGACATTATAAATAGAAGACCCAAAAACGAGTTTTCAAGTGTGCAATATCATATTCTTTATACCATACTCATTAAAGACGAATTTTAGAAGAGAAGATCAGCCACCAAGGTCAAGCATTGATCATCAATCCATAGAAGACATCGTGTAATTTTTACTCCTCTTAATCGTTGAATTTCATAGTTTGCGATTACGCTTGTAATAATTAGCAATGGTTGTGGGCTAATACCCTCAGTATTAGCATCTATAATGAAAGTTCAATGCTTGGTTTATTGTTTAAAATTGATTTCTTAATTTATCATTGAATGTTTAATTATGTTATCACCTCCATACTTGTTTATGGGTTTGAATAAGCGACCTATCATCAACTGGATCAACTTGATACGGACTAAGTAATCTAGATACGGGGGTAGCACTTCATATCGTGTTTTATATACTGTCCAAAAAGGTATCACAAATAACGGTTCTGTCTTTGTCTTTGAATTAAGAGCTTAGTTGGACCGGTAGGTGACCCGTTATTTTTTAGCAATCATGCTCTTAATTAACTAATAAAGATTTGAATAGTGGACTACCAGTATATAAAACACCGTCAAACAATAAGTAGAGAAAAGTCCCCCTAGTCTAGGTTTTAACAGGATCACTAGAGCCAATGCTTAGATTCCCTAAGAAAGATTATAATTATACTAAAGGATGCTTTATCGATACATTAATTGTAACATGATTAATCGTATCTAGGTCTTAGGATGATGTCCCGCCTAAGTCTTAAGAATGATATGCCGCTTCGAGATAAGTAAATCATTGCACTAAAACAAACAAACCAACATTGAACTGGATTTAATATGGCTAATACAGTTTTCTATCATTTGGCTGTACTGATTTTCTATCTTTTAATTTTCTTTCTTTGAGTTTATTGTCTATTGAATTGATATTTGTCTCCACCAAAACCTGTGCAAGTCTCCTCCATGCTGAAAAACCCCCAATATCATTAAACAACTATATATAGCATAGGTTTTAACCAGTAAATAAGAGTAATAGAGAACTACTTAAAATACTGATAGAATAAAAGATTAAAATTTTCACTCTTAGTGTTCGACACCCTACTTACCGCGAAACTCCATCTTGACTGGGTACACTGCTCGTTAAAGTGTTGTTTTAGGTTTGTCGGCTAAATATAAATTTAAAACTTGATAATCAAATAATTGACCCTACACGACAGCACATCAATGGGTTGGAACAAACGATCCCAATCATTTCTTGTTGGTGGGATACAAGGTTGTGAGGAAAAGGTTTGTACGAGTCCAATAACTAGATGTATGCAGAGTCATAAATTGAAGCCAGTCCTGAACTGAATTATTCAGAAGTCATCGCTGTCAGCTCATCGAACGTAACATGAATTATTTCCATGATTTTCCGGGTTCTCCTATTATAGATTCTGAAAGCTTTCTTTGCAGGCTCGTAACTAACAAAAATACCAATATCGGCATTTGCATTTAGTTTACCCAAGTCCTCACTGTCATTGGT
The DNA here is from genome assembly GCA_026074375.1 of Tanacetum coccineum. Classification (NCBI taxonomy): domain Eukaryota; kingdom Viridiplantae; phylum Streptophyta; class Magnoliopsida; order Asterales; family Asteraceae; genus Tanacetum; species Tanacetum coccineum. The sequence continues at coordinate 7,046 of BQNB010008537.1, read as the reverse complement.
CGGATAATAGAGTGAACCAAAGACATGAAGAAATGATAAATCCGGCTTCTTGTCGTGCATCAGCTCATATGAGTTTTGTTGTATCAGAGATAGACCAGGGAACGATTTTGGGTATAACAAGCTGTAATGAGTGCTTCGGCCCACAAAAATAATGGAGCTTTTAAAAATATCAACATTGTACGAGCAGCTTCCACTAAAGTTCGGTTTCGTCTTTTGACAACACCGTTCTGTTGAGGAGTGCGAGCAATAGATGTTTAATGCGAGATGCCAACATTTTTCATACACTTTAAAAAGAGTTTGATTAACAAATTTAGTTCCATTATATGTTCTAACATTACGGACTGTGTCGTTCAAACGAACTCTAACATTTTTGATACATTTAATGATAGAGTCAGGAGCTTCATCCTTTGATCTTAGAAATTTGACCCAAGTAAATCGTGAGTAATCATCAACAATTACCAAGATGTACTTTTTCCCATTAATGCTCTCCACCCACAACAGGCCACAAAGATCCATAAAAAAAGCAGAAGATAGAGTTTTCTGATAGCCTCAATCATATTATTAATCTCGATCTTATATCACATTACGTTGTAATAGGCTAGAAGGTAAACGGGTTCTTGCACGTAATCTAATCTTGTACTAGTTCCGGACTAAGGTCCATTGTAATCCCGAGCCCGGCCCAAGACATTAAACCACGGCCCAACAAGCCTTACAAGGCCGACCCATTAAGTGGTATAAATACCCCTCTCCAAGTGTGGAGAGGGTTTTGGTTCTCATTTGTTACACACACTCTTTAGTGAAATCAACCACTCTCTTTTTCTTCTCTCTACTTTCTCTCTCTAACCTCTCTCTACTTTTCTTTCATTCTTCTCATCTTATTTTTCTTGTGTTCATTATGGAAGTGAAATATTTTCTTGGTTCCAACATTTGGTATCACTCATGGTTCTATCTTGGTTCCTTTAGTGATTATTGTGGTTATTTGGAGCTTATTCTCGGCTTATTTAGGATTTTTTTTTGTTCGACTTTTTTTTTGGTTGTTTTGTTTGGTGCTATCTTTCACTAAACAGTTTGTGCCTTTTTCATATCATATTTGGGCAATTCGTGTCCACCAATCTCATATCTTGGGCCTAATCACTGTTACAACATTTTTTTATTTGGAAATCGGTTTCAACAACAAAGGGTAACAGGTTTATAGTGTAACATTTTTTAATTAAGTTTTCTTTTTATTGTCAATTATATAAAAGCTTATTAGGTCATAGCTTATTCTCAAGAGGTCTAGCTTTTTGTGGCTTATTATCTATGAAAGTAGCTTATTTACAAAGCTAAATCAAGGCTTAACTGAGTTATACAATGTTCTTATCTTCAAGCTTATTCAAGTTTTCTTGGTTGGCTTATCTTAGTCACGGTTTGAATAAGCACAAGGATGAGTTTTTTGTGTTGGTTACTCCGTGAGTGAGACACAGATCCACATTTCTAGCGACAAGGATGACAAAAACATTCTGTTGGTTCTTCAAGAAGACAAGAAGAAAGGACCACCGTACTCGCAGCTTCTTCTTTAACCGGATACACAGGTTTAACTTCAAACAGATATGCAGTTTTCAAGCCTCACCGGATTCGCAGCTAGTTCTATCAACCAGACTCGCAGCTTGTTCTATTAACTAGACTAGCATCTTTCTAAGGACAACCGAATTAGCAACTCAATAGAATCAAACTTTACTAGTTTCAAGTCATTTCAGATTTTTGGTTTCGAGTGTCGGTTAGTTACGGGACTTATAATCTATACCCTTACAATCGTGAACTCGTTTCGATCATCATGGTATATTCATTTATTACCGAAGAAAACTGTACCATCCTGCGAGATTAAAAAACACTTTCGTTCATTGTTTAAGAAGTTCAAACGAAGAAAAAAAGAGAGGGAATCATTGGTTTTAATAAACTAAATTTGGAATTTGGTAAAATCAGCCTCTGGACTTTAAATCCAATTCACAATTCATACTTACTTTGTTCATTAACCCTCTTTGTTGAAATAGTCTTACACCGTTCGTCCTTATTCTTTAAAACATCCGTTAGTCATTCAATAGAATCGTCATGCACCGTTAGTCCTTATTTGAGTTTTAATCAACCGTTACTCATTTTAAGTTGAAAGTTTATGCACCGTTCGTCATTTTAGCTCATTATTCCTCAACAAAAACTCAAGTTCTTCAACTACAACAATGATTTCAACAACAATTAATCATTGTTTCACGGTTTCTTCTTGATTTTGTAAAATCCCGCAAAAGATTCCATTTCTTTTCTCGGTTTAAATCATAGATTTGTAGAATCCCGTAAACGTCAATTGATTCTAATCCACAACAACAATCACTTTACCTACTTAAGATCCTACAAATCATTTTCACTTCATAATTTAACAAATCATTCATCATTACAACTCCAATCATAACATCCACAACTAATAGTCAAATGCATAACAACATCATGGCAGCTGGATCAAGGGATCGTCCACCAATGCTTACAATGGGAAGATATGCTCAATGGAAATCACGTTTCTTAAGATACATTGATAAAAGAACAAATGGTGATGCCTTAAGGAAATGCATTTTGGAAGGTCCATACCAACCCAGCAGTTCCAGAACGAACAACAGTTGAGACAATCTTGACTATGTCTCCTGAAAACAAAGCTCATTATGAATCAGAAAAGGAAGCAATCCATTTGCTATTGACTGGAATTGGGGATGAAATCTACTCAACTGTTGATGCTTGCAAGACAGCTCATGAAATGTGGATAGCTATTAAAAGGCTACAACAAGGTGAATCTCTCAACATTCAAGATGTCAAGACTAATTTGTTTTGGGAATTTAGAAAATTCACTTCTCATGATGGAGAGTCCATGGAGTCTTACTACTCTAGATTTTACAAGATGATGAATGAAATGATAAGAAACAACTTGACAGTTGCTACGATGCAAGTCAATGTTCAGTTTCTTCAACAACTTCAACCAGAATGGTCAAGGTTTGTGACAATTGTCAAGCAACAACACGACTTGGATACAGTCTCATATCACAAGCTCTTTGACGTTTTGAAACAGTATCAAAAGGAAGTTAATGAAATCCGTGCTGAAGAAAGAAAGGAAAGGAGAATAGCCAAGAATGCTAACCCATTAGCACTTGTTGCTGCTGCTCAACAATATCCAGATACTTATTATCAAGCACCACAATATCACAAACCATATGCACTAACAACAAAACAAGCATCTTCCACCAGATCTAATGCATCTATCAAATTCAAAGGCAAAGAGATAGCCAAACCAATTACACCTCTATCTGAGTCAGCTTCTGAAGAAGACAGTGATCCTGAACAAGCTCAGAGATATAAGGATATGCAGAAAAAATTGGCACTCATTGCAAAGTACTTCAAAAAGATCTACAAACCTACCAACAACAACCTCTGAAGAAAACTAAGGTGTGAAGAAGTTGTGTAGTCGTGATCAAGTCGTGAAGCAAAGTTGTGTAGTGAAGTCGTGAAGTTGTGGTAGATTGGTTCTAGCTAAGATTAGAACTCGACATCTAGCTTAGTGTCAGAAATCAAGATAAGCGAAAGTTGTGTAAGGTTTTCTCCGCCATAAGGGAGCTTGTTGACATAGTGAAGAAAACTCTCGAGTTAGGTGCTCGAGGAGTGGAGTAGGGCGAAGAGGTGCTTCATTGCCGAACCACTATAAATCCTCGCGTTGTGGTTTGATTGTTCTTACTCTTATCTCTTGTCGTACATTATTTTCTCATACTATCCTATTGATTGTTTAGATAAGTATATTGTTCATATAGTGCAAGTGTTAAATTCACATAAAGTCGAATCTAGAATTTTTACAAACACTTTAGAACCTTAAATTAAAAAGCGGTAAACTATTCAACCCCCTTCTACTTTTCCACAAAAACACTTATAGATGCTTTTTACTATGCGTGAGACGTATGTAGACCGTAATCCCAAGGTGATTATACACTTTTTCGTGAGACGTTAGTGTTACATAATCATAGTTTTTGATTGGACGACTTAATCGGTTTATTGGTGTGACCTTAAACTCAAGGCATAGATGGGATAAAACTTGCTTAGTAGAATATTATTGTAATAAAGTAAGTCCCATATGGTTTTAGGAATTGCATCGGCGGCAATTATTGATCATCAATTACCTTTTGAATACACCATCACTAGCATATCAACTGATGTGGTGGTGGTATGTCGAGTAGGATCCTAGCCTTTATAAAATTAATTGTTTATTTTATTAAACATGGGTAGTTAATTCTCTTCAAAGAGTATTATCAAAATTACTAATTCTTGAACTTTAACTATGTTTTGTAGATGGCACAACCTATTCAAAACATAAATCATTCGGCTTTCAGATCGATGTTTAAAAGAGAAAAACTTTCTGGAAATAATTTCAATGACTGGTTTCGTCAACTTATGTTAGTCATTGAACAGTCTTTACTTGCGGCTCCTGCTGCTGATTCCAATACACAAGTGTTGGCAGAATGGAATGCATTATATGATGCATACAATGAGGTGGCTTGTCTTATGCTCGGTAGTATGACTCCTGAACTTCATAGACAATTTGAAAATTATTCACCTTATGAGATGCTTCAGGAGCTTAAATCTATGTTGGAGAAACAAGCTGAAGTGGAGAGGTTTAACCTAATCCAAACTTTCCATGCTTGCAAACACGAGGAGGGTAAACTAGTTGTTGCATATGTTCTACAGATGAAAGGATATGTAGACCAACTGGAACGTCTTGGCTATATGCTACCACAAGATCTTATAGTTGGTCTTATCTTGAATGGCCTTACTAAAGATTTTGCGGGATTTATGAGAAATTACAATATGCATAACATGAGGAAGACGATTGGCTAAATCATGCTATTGATCATTGAGTATAGAAAATGGTTTACTAAAAAAGGCATGATACACCACAGTAATGATGATTCAAGATGGTTAACTCTAGAAAGCCAAAATGAAATCGTTAAGCTAAGGCAAGGTTAAGCTAATGGCAGGGAATGATAAACAGAATTTATATTCCTAAGCTAAAAAACCTAACCTTCATGCTAAAGAGCACCCAGCTAAGCTGGTCACCTCCCCACAACTACAAGGCGGTTGTGTTCATTGGAAGAGCTTTGTCCTGTTTATCTTGCTGAGTTGTTGAAGAAAAAGAAGCAAGTTGGCACTGCCAGTTCTTTAGGTATCTTCATAATAGATTTATTTGATTTCCCTAATAAATCCTGGGTGTATGACATTGGTTGTGGTACTTACATTTGTATTACAAAATAGGGGTTTAGAGAAGCAAGGAAGCTGAAACAAGGAGCACTCTATTTGTACGTGGGCAATGGTGTTCGTTGTGACAACCGTGATTTAATCAAGTTAGTGATACCTTTAGAAATGGCAAAGATTTCATTTTATGTGTTTAAGTGTCTATGTGATTTTATGTGTGCTAAGTGAGTTAAGTATGAGCATGATATCATTTTGAGGTGTTTGGGCATCCCATTTTGAGTATGGTTGTGTTAGGTAATGAGTATTCCATTTGTTCACGTTTAGTGATAATGGAAAGGAATGACGTATGTTGCATGCATTGCTATGTTAATTCTTGGTTTTTAAGAGTTAATCGTTTATAAGAAGTATAAGTTATTGGAAAGGAAGCATGTGAGTAAAATATAGAAGTTTGTAGCAAACTTTCTAAAAATAGAAAGTGGTTTGGTGAAAAGAAAGTTATATTTAGAAAGTTTAGTAAGTAGCGTTTAAGTAAAAAGGTTTAATCAAATTAGCTAAGATTTTTATAAAAACTTAAGGTAATGAGGTAAATTAGTTAATTAATAAATTAATAAAATAATAATAATATATATTTATTAAGGGGGGCCGGATTTGATTAAAAAGAAAAGAAAAAAAATATGTTTTTTTTATTATCACACTTTGAGTTAGATTAGGACTTTGTAAATCATTATCCCTAGGTATAGAAACCCTAAACATAATTTTAGTCCATCATTGCCTCGTCTTCCATCCCTTTGAGCCGGAATTCTTCCCTTAAGAATCAAGGAGTCAAAATTTTTGAGCATGGTTTACAAGAAGATTGTGTTTAGGATCAAGTAAAGGTAATGATCTAACCTAGTTTGATTTCTTATTTAATGTAACAATGATTTTATGGATCACTAGGGTTTATAAAATTCTGAAATTAATTATAATTAGAGCATGTGGGGATGTTTGTGGCTTAATTAGGATCATAATGATGTAAACGTTAGGGTTAGATTCGCGTTAATTCATGATTTAGGTTATGGCAGATTTTTAGGTCGTGTTCAACGAATGATATCTTAATGATAAAAATGATTATTGATATGTTTCTTGAGTCTATGAATAAGCCAAAAGAGTCTACTTTCTAGAAAATTCAGCCTCAAAAGTTTTTAAGGTTGGGAAGTCATTCAAATGTTGGTTACATAGACTTAAGCTTTTAGCTTGGTCGCGTGTAACACGTTTGTGTTTTTATTGTGTAGCTTGTGTTGATATTGTTTGGAAGCTGCTTATGTATCAGGTGAGTTTCATAGCTCCTCTTTTCTTATGATTTATTAGGGTGGAAATGATGCAAAGTGTTTGGAAATTTTTTGATTACTGTGATAATGTGTTGTCAAAGATGCATGGACCATACGTGACTATTGTATGTTAGTGTGCTACATGTTTTGTGATGTGATATTGAGAATTGTGAACTAAGTCAGGGGGGATCACCTGCGGGTATCCATGGCCTATTTAGTGGATGGTACTATAGCCTAGCGAGCAGGAAGGTTATTTAGTGCATGGTACTATAAGCATCATTTTCAAGTAATCTTCTTAAGGATAAGGAAGTTAGGAGGAGTGGCTAGTGAGACCGTAGGCATTGCATGCGGAGTCTAACTCCTAGAGTTTTTATTTTTTGGCATTTGAATTGTTTGCTATTTGATTATTTATTGGATGTTTAGACTTTTAGATTATGTTTCCTTGTGGTATGCCTTTGCTATTGTAGTTCAAGACTCCTTTATCTTGTG
>BQNB010008536.1:0-89607 GCA_026074375.1 Tanacetum coccineum | reverse complement strand
TTTTTCTTGCATTCTGCTTATCATAAGCTATTTTTAGAAAAAAATTAGGATTTTTAGCTTAAAGTTTTATATTTTTCGTGAATTAATTTTGTTAAAAACTTAAAAAAATCATAAAAAATAGAAAAATAATCAAAAAAATAATTTTCTTTTTTATAAAATTTTCTTTTATCATATTCTAGGCTTAGGTTGAAATTTACTTCCGAAGGGTTAATATTTTGAAAGTTCATTTTTTAAAGAACGGGTTTTCATATCCGTTCTCGTTTTTCTTCGTTTTTAGCTTAAATTACTCTCGGTTTAGAATTTCCTTAGATTTTTAGTTTTAAATAGTCATTTAGGATTAGATAAAGTTTAGAAAAACATTTAGGGTTTAATTTAGTTTAATTGCTTATTTGTCACGTTTTCTTTAATTACCGTTATTTGAATTTAATTGCTTAGTCATTAATTTTTCTTGCTTGTTTAAATTGTTTTTAATTGTAGATTTAGAAAATTAATCCAAAAAGTTTGAACCAATTCAAGTCATTGTCCAAATAACAAACGAGGTCTCAATTTCATAAGTCTTTGGGAAAACGACCCGGTAATCACTTACCGGTTAAACGTGTGATATTTTTGTGTAGATTTTTACTTTAAATCTTTGTCCTCAAGGATTTTTAGTAATTTTCTTTATACTTTGGATATTATTACGTATATACTTGAGACGTATCAAGTTTTTGGCGCCGTTGTCGGGGACTTGTGATTAAGATTTCTTCGTTTGCATTTGTCGATCGTGATTTGGAGAACCTTTCATCTTCGAAAGTTACGCTAACTTTCAAATTTATAACTTTATAGTAAATATCCTTGTCTGATACCGGTTACAACCGGTAAACCCTTGAAAATGACCGGCACGTCAGCAATTTTATAATTTTTTTAATTTTTTAAGATGACATGGATTTTCCTACATGTTTAATTTGCTTAGTTGGATAAATTATGACCCACTGATTCATTTATCAACATTTCTAACCAACACATTTAACTTTTGACTTTCCCATTCTATCATCTTCCACACGCATAGCCTTGCTCCGGTGACCCTCACCATCGAATTCCGGCCACTCTCGTCAAATTCCGACAACCTCAAAAATAGTTCTAATACATAATAAAACTCATAAAAAGAAAACCCTTTTGATATCGTTCTAAACCGATGTTAGCGAAGGCTTCAACCCAACTATCATATTGCAAACTCGTCCTTAAAATTCATATGGTTTCCACTGCCTCATGGAGGAAGGCAGCAACTTCCAGTTAGGGGACAAAAGAAAACCACAAACACCAACATGTTGCTACCAATAAAACCACGGTCATGACATTAGCCACCAAACCACCCACACACCAGACTTGAAATTAACAATATTAAAACATCAAAGAAGGCCTTCAGGTCGTAATCAGCTAAAATCCAAGTTACCACATTTCTATATTCAAATCCATAATCGTATAATGATTCATGCATAAAAAAATAGAAGCCATTTTAGATCTCGATATTACCACCACCTCCTTCCTCCTTAAACAATCAAACCTTTTTCCTCCTTCCATTTTATGTTTCTTTAACCACCTGAATTCCATTGACGTGACATCATCATATCAATGGCATCTATATGCTTACGAGATCAAGGAAAAATAATATTATCACCGCCCTCATCATGTCACCATCATATAATTGCATCAACCACCTAAGAGAACAATCACAACATCAATCGAAGCCACCAAAACAACCTAAACCATCGAGTGATAGTGGCTATTTGGAAGACGTCGGTGATGGTGGTTAAAAGGGGGTTACTAGGTGGTGATTTAAAGAGGGAGAGAGAGGTTGTGTTTATAGAGATATCTGCAACCATAGTTGTGATGGACAGATTGGGATATTAGAGTTGTGGTTGTTATGGAAACTTTTAAAGTGTTGTTTAATAATCGGTTGGGTCGGGTCGGGTAATCTATCCAGGTATAAAATAGAAAAGAAAAAAAATAATGACGTGTAATATTTTTAATGATGTGGATATCATTCCGGTCATATTAGTATAATTGTCCCAATACAACAAGTTACGATGGCTATATTAGTAATAAAACAAGTGTGTTTACTAAAACTGTAAATCTTGGAAAGTACGTTTCTATTTAATGGACTTAACCCTAACCAAAAATCTCTGTTTTTGCTTTGTTTTCAATCATTTGTATCTGCAGGACATAAAAACACAAACCAAACGTATTTGCAATAATATTAAGCATAATTCATGTTTTTAGTCCAATTAATAGTGTTTTCCGTGTTATAAATGATGTGTGTTTTAGCACACATCATAGATGCTTTCAGATTTTACCAAATTCATCTATCGGTATGTGGTACAAACTTCTCATGCCCTTTTTCCTCTCAGATATGGTGCATAATGCAGTTGCTCAAGTGATATCAACACCACTTCAGCGGTTACCAACAGCAAATCAACAACATGTTGGTACAAGTCGCACCATCACAACCCGTCCTGTGACAAATGAAACCAGCATACCCATTTTCAAGATATTTGATCATTTTCGGAATATGCACCCTGATAACCTTCAGCCAAATCCTATGAGCCCCAGAGGTAAACATTTTTACCGATTTCTTTTCATTATCACATCCTCAATCGGCTGTTATCCAAGATTTTTAAATTTAAAGTTTTAAATGCTTTTAAACTTAAAATATCTCATGTATTAGTATATGGCACTAACGTTTGGCAGCCTTTATTTTCTCAGATATTGCGCGGAATACGGTTGGCAACCCGTTATTAACATCGTTTAGCCGCGTCTACGTATGTCAAGATGTTAAAGACCGCGTTATAAATCCTGTTGTTATTATGAACTTTCCAAACAGCGGTCAGACAAACAGGCATCCGAATTACCCATCTGTGGGACATCCACATGTTGCTAACAAAGGTCATGGCCCCTTTTTTAGAACTATAGTCATAGATACTGATAAGCCTATCAGTTCCAACAATCTTGGTAGAAAAAGAAAAAAGAAAATATGGCGCCGGTACCAATGAGTCATGGCATTTATGCTGCCGCAGATACACATACCCTGTTCGAAAAAAAAATTACAGCTATATTTGTTGACGGTAGCCATCATTCGAGATCTGCGCATAATCAAGGTAACTACTTATCAGCTATTTTGTTTTAAAGTCAGCGTTTTATACCTGAAAAATAAATATACAACAATTTATTTTAGTTAAGCAATAGCTCATTCATGTCGACTAATATTTGGTTTGCTCATTCATTGAATATTGTTCAAGTTTAGCGCCTTTCATTGAATATTGTTCATTCGTTGAATATTGCAAATCTGAGCATAAGGTTAAGTCAATATGAACACTCCCAAACAGCCCCTCAAAACTTTGGCTGCTAAAAAAATAATCAAATAAGCACTTTAAGGTCAGCTTCAACCAGCTAGGATTGGTAGGATCGACGAGTTAAGACTCTTAAGGTTTAGTCTGGCTGGCGGGTAAATAAAATAAGAGGGATAATAAAACAGAGCAAATATTGTCGGTTACTTTCTTTGGTCACCTTGAGAACCTTAAGCAATGTGAGCATGAAGGTAGTCCTAGAGCAGCTTAAGTTGAACTGAACTTATTCTAAGGGGTGTTTGCTTATTTTTCCTGATTATGCTCATAAACAAGCACTTCTAAACTGCCGCGGAAATAGTATATGCATCTGCTTATTTTCTCAAGGTCAACAAGCCTCCTCGGGTGTTTGGCTTATTGTAGTTTAGGCGTTTAATAGGTTATTGTATTCTGAAGAAAAAAAACCTCTTAGCTTTTTAGTGGTCAAATACGCTAATAAGCTATTCTATGGATTGTGCAAATCTTGGGTCAAAGTTGACCCATTTAATCCTCCTGGCGAACGTGATTTTCCATACAGTCCACTTAACTATTTCTAAACCATTTTGCGACACGTCTGTTATGTTCAAACTATATGTCACATTTGATCAATTACTTGCTGTAGGAACTATGAAGCTAAAGTTAGCATACTCTAACCTAAAACTATTTTCCTTGGATCTGCAATGTGAGGTACATATAACTGATATCTCTAATTTCTAAATACAGAATTTCTGACTTCTATCTTAAGTTCTTAACATTTAACAATTATTTGCATTTTTCCAGGAACATTACAACTGTGTACAGCTTTAACATCCAAGAACTACATCAATAATAGAAATATTCACGTTGCAGATGGCAACAACATGATCTAATCATCATATGTAAATGCGGAATTCTCTGTCATTGTTTACATTTTGTGTTATGCTATAAGTATCTGGATCAGTGGTTATGTGTTACCAATTGTACATTTGGCTTAATAATGCAATGGCAGCCCTTATATCTATCTTAGCTACATTTAATATAGAACGTTGTGTACAAACCGCCCCGCAGCGAAGCGCGAGCATCAAAACCTAGTTTATATTATACGTGATGTTTCAATATTTATGATGCTTTAAAGTTAGATCACGTTTTAATTAGTCCAACTATGTACAATATATGTTTTTAAAATAATTTATAAGTCAATTCGTAATATTTTTTATTAGTTATGTAATTTTTATCCTGAATACATAAAGACGGGAAATCCTCGAATCCCCGTGGGGACCCTCGATCTCCAGTGCGATGGGGATGGGAATGTAAAATGATTCCCCGATGGGGATGGGGCGGGGATGGGGAGTAAGAAACGGAGATGGGGATGGTAAATACGATCTCTGATATTTCCCGCCCCGTTGCCATCACTAAGCACTTATAGTAATGATCAACAAATCAACCAAATAAAAATAAGAGTAAATTACACAGATCCTCCATGTGGTTTGCGTTGAATTGCAAGTATAGTCCGTTGACTTTGTTTTCCAACTCAAATAGTCCTTGATTTTGAAACTCTCAACACATGGGTGGTCTATGTAATTTACTCTAAAAATTTAAATGACCATACCTGTGAGTAGTGTTGCAAAAATCGGTCTAGGCGGCCGATTAATCGGCGCCTAGGCGTTAGGCGGGTATTAACCGCCTTGATTTTCACTAATCGGCCTTATTAATCGGTTTGGTCAAAAATCGGTTAACATACCGATTAATCGGATAATAATCGGCCAAATTGAGCATAAATCGGCCAAATCGGACAATAATCGGGTAAATCGTCCAACTTGGTTACAGATAGAAATCGACGAAATCGGGGATAAATCGGTCAAATCGGACAAAAATCGGCTAAACCGGGCAAATTGGGCGTATATTTTCAAAATTTTGTAATTATATATATAAAAAGTCCAATCCGATTAATCCCCGCTTAACCGATTATTTGCTAGGCGGTACCCGGCCGCCTAGCTAGCGCCTAGCGATTTTTGCAACCTTGCCTGTGAGTGTTAAGGGTTTCAGAGTTAGGATTATCTGTGTCGGAGAAAAAGTCAAATGACCATACAAACAAGTCAACGCAAACCAGATATATATGTAATTTACTCTAAAAATTACTCACTTTAACACAAACGGATCTCACATACACTCACAAAAATAACTAGCTGTAAAAAGAGACGACGCGTCCTCGGTGGCCTTGACGCCGTTGTTTGTTGTTGTATTACGAGTTGTCTCGTACCTTTCAATAGGGCTGAGTATAATAGACCGTATACCGGACTAGACCGAGAAACCGGACCGATTGGTCCGGTCCTCGGTCATCCTTTTTCTCATATTTTGTCTTCGATCCAATGCGATCCGGTTCGGTCTTAGGTGGTGTTTGTTTTTTCAGAAATACCTCTTAACAACATCTTAATCTGACTCATTCAGATGCGGTTAGACATTTAGGTCATTAAGACTGTTTGTTTTTTTCATGTCATTCAGAGGCAGTAAGATCCAAACACTGTTAAGAGCGTTTGTTTTTTTCTGGCCATTAAGAGGCAGTAAGAGGCATAAAACTCGAACTGGACTAGATGTGGAGGGGGTGTCTTAACACCTCTTAATGTCTTTTTTTTTGTTTATTTTCTACTTTACTTTTATTGTTTTATTTTATTTCTTGATTTTTTTTTCTTATTTCACTTTTATCTTTTGTATTAAAAGTATTAAATAGAATGATTGCATATATTTTGTTATATAAAAAATGTATAAGATGTTATGTGTCAATTTATATTTTGTTCAAATTAAAGGGTACAGTTTCGGACTCATACATCTTAATTCTAACGTGACTCATTTAGTTAATCGTTTTAAAAGTTCAATTTAAACTCTAACATGAATATTTTTGTCGAATAAACACGAGATTGCATGTTTTTTAAATACTATAACTTTAAATTGATTATATTATAAAATTTGTTTTTTATTTAATAAAAATTATTTTTTGTGCGAATGCAATCATTTTATATTTAAATTGTGAAAACTATTGTTTAACACATCTATACATTTTTACCAAAACAAACAGTTTTATTTCATTCAGATTCAGACTTCTTGACCACTTATTCAGATTAAGATGGAAATCAGATTCAGACTTTTCTACCGAATATTCAGATTCAGATGTGCGAACCAGATTCAGATTCATATCCTCTTAATAAACAAACATCACCTTACTCAAAACCGGTCATTATGCATTGTTGGTACGAATTGAACCAGGCCGACTTAGACATTGACCGAATATTTCAGTCCGATATTTTGAACAAATCGGTTTTCTGTCCGATCGGATCCGGTTTTCGGACGGTACCTTTCAACATGTCACGAGATCTCCCGTGTCTCCCCATACGTATAAATATCTCTCTAACATACCTCACAACCGTCATAGTTGCTCTATTTTCTGTATTTTCACACCACAACCAAAAAAAATCACATTTTAAACTCGTAAGAAAAAAATAAAAAAAATAATTCTTCAGTCATCTTTCACCTCCGAAAATCATGGATATATGTATGTCTCTCTATACATACAGAATTTTATATCTAATCTCAATTTTTTCCCCAATTTTTTATATCTTTATTAATCTATAAATTATTATTAAATTAATTGTTTATTTTATTAATTTCGTTGCAGATTGATGGATTATAACTGTTAACAGGTACAAATTATGCTTATTTGATTTATTTATAAATCAAATTAGGGCTCCAGTAAAACCCTAGATATTATATAATCATAATTTAGGCTAATTAGGTCAAATTAGGGCTAGCTTTGTGTTTTTATTGATATGGATGAATTGATTACGAGATTAGTTAAGCGAATTACGGTGCGATATTGAGTCGAATCCTCCATTTTTGTATAAATGGAGGATACTGATGAGGATTTTTTCGATAAGTTGGTTGACGATGTCGATATTATCGATGAGGTGGTTAAGGTTAAACCTGATTCGGGCGTAAGTGATAATGGTAGAAATTTAGCCAAAGAATTGGAGAAAGTAGGTTTAGAAGAGAATGTGGGCCCCGCCTCGTCATCTAATGAGTTAGCGTGTGATAGTAATGTGAATCGACAAATTAGTAGTGGTGGTACGGGAGTTAAGGAAGTGCAGTGGAGTGCTTTCAGTACGGAGGATGATAATTATAGTAATGTTTTTGGGACATATAACGATGATTTCTTTACGGAGTTTGATGGTAACTTGGTTGAACCGAGTGCGAAAGTTGATAATTTTGTTGCTAGTGAAGTGAATTCTGTAGATAATTTGTCACACGGTGGGAGTGTAATAGAATATTCCAATACGACGTCTGCTAGACAAAGTATAGATAATCCAGATGTTGTGAGTAGTACTCAGTATTGGGAGAATATGTATCCGGGATGGAAGTGTGATGTAAATACGGGACAATGGTATCAAGTTGACGAAGGTTATGACACGACGTTAAATGCACAGGCGTTGGATAATGTGAGTGTCGCTTCTGATTGGACTGTGTCGGGTGTGAAAACCCAAGTTAGTTATTTGCAACAAAACGCTCAGTCTTTAGTAGCGGAGAAAGGGGTTAGTGAAAATGTCGTGAGTTGGAGTCCGAACTCACAAACGAGTCATGCTAACGAGAGTTTATCGAATAATGGGTATCCGCCACATATGTATTTTGATCCACTGTATCCCGGTTGGTATTACGATATGAATTTACAGCTATGGTGTGGTTTGGATACGTATAATTCTACACAAGCCGATCAAAATAGTAACCAAGGCTATAACTGGAACACGTCTTATAGTAACCAACATGCACGTAGTCACAATGATGCTAATTTACGTGTAGATAACAACAATGTTAACCAGCAACAACAATCGTCATATGATTATGCGTCCCAACCATACACTCAATCGATGGCGGGGCTAAGTGAAACGATGAGCACTACAAACGCCTATGTAAATCAGAATCAGTTTCAACAAAATGTTCATCAGGGTGGACACCAAAAATCGTATCGTTCTAATGCTGAAAGGTCGTCTGCTGGTCAACCTCGTCATGCGTTAGTAACATTTGGGTTTGGTGGAAAGCTAATTGTGATGAAGGATATATCTGCTTACACAAACACGGGCCAGGTGAGCCTGGCGATCTTCATCTTCGTCATCCATATATTCAATTTATTACTTTTAGATAATCATCTATCAATTCAGCTTGAATGTTTGTCATGTTATTTACCATTGTTTGTTTGCCATATAGAAGGAGTCGAATGGTGGGGTGATTTCGGTTCATAACCTGGCAGAAGTTGTCACTGGAGTAGCTGATAACGGGACAGGTGTACGCGGTTACTTTCATACTCTCTGCCGTCAGTCGTTTCCTGGCCCACTGGCTGGTGGAAATGTTGGCAGTAGAGAGTTAAATAGATGGATTGATGAGAGAATTACACACCCTAGTGACACCGACTACAAAAGAGACCAAGTTTTGAAGCTCCTTCTTTCTTTGCTGAAAATAGCTTCACAACACTACGGAAAATTGCGTTCACCTTTTGGCACTGACACTACATCGAAGGTAATCAAATTAACGAAGGATCCACAAGTTATTTGCATGCATTGTGAATGTTAACATTGATCTTTTGGTATGTCAAGCAGGAAAATGATGCCCCGGATGTAGCTGTTGCTAGACTGTTTGCATCTGCAAAGAAAAGCAATGCAGAATACGGTAATTATGGTGCTTTCGCCAATTGCTTGCAACAGTTACCTTCAGAAGGACGGACCAGGGTATTCGTCTGTTTCTATATATATATTTTCCCATCTACTCATGAATTAGTTTGTTTGGGTTATGTTCTATCTCAAATAGGTTAAATGGTTTAACTTGTTTTTTCTAGCTAAAATGGAAGTGGTCAAACGGGTTGAAAGTCGCTCAAAAGTGTAGTTTTAGTACATTGATATGACCACCTAAATCGCTCTATCTAAAAACTATATTATTATAGTAAATATTTACTTTCTTTAACCTTTTACCTTTATTTTATAATACGTTTTTATATACACAAAGAAGTGTTTACAGGTCAAGCCAACCTAGCCTGGCCTGATTTTTACCCGTTCTAAATTTTTTACCGTTATGACCAGAACCCGTTTGGTCTGTTACCCAACCCGCCCATTTTTGCACCTCTAGTTCTGTTCCATGAAATTGCTTCATCCTTCATTGCTTATGTATGTGACTTAGGCAACTGCTGCCGAAGTGCAAACACTGCTGGTTTCTGGTAGAAAGATGGAAGCCCTTTATCGTGCACAAGAGGGTCAGTTGTGGGGGCTTGCCCTTGTTCTTGCAGCACAACTTGGTGACCAGGTTTATTTTGTTTAGTTTGTTTCAGGAATTTACAGCGTTTGATGTTCTTTTGTTATTAACAAAGTTTGTTCGCATGGGGTCGGGCTGTTTATTGCAGTTCTATGCGGATACTGTTAGGCAGATGGCTCTTCGCCAGATAGTAGCAGGTTCACCTTTGCGGACGTTATGCCTTCTTATTGCTGGTCAACCCGCAGATGTGTTTTCAACTGACACTATAGCAGAAGATGGCACCGCTGCTGGTTTAAATATGTTTCAGGCACCTGCACAGGTGTGGTTATGCTTTGTCTAACTTGTGTTTATTTCTTACTTTTTACCCTCGTCTTAGTATTGTAAGTTTATCAAGAATGTGAATTTTTGAACCCTTTATTTATTAACCTGAATTAAGGGGGAACTATGACTATGGGTGTATAGAGAAGTATTATAAGTCTGGTGTCTCTGCACTCGTATTTTTTAGTTGTGCTTCCACAGGGGGTAAATAAATCTCACATTTGAGCTATTTCGTATTTGCTTACGGCTCAACCTTAGATAATATTAGAAAAAAAGATATAGCTCAAAGGTCATTACACGTGTTTGTCAAAATCTATCATTATTTTACTAAAAATATATGTAACAATGTTTGTGTTCTTGATGTTTTCCAATTTAATGAACTTAATTACTAAAAAAAGATAATTCTCACTTGGAAGAAGGACCAATATGGCAAGAAAACAGTGAACCTTATTATATATAGTTTTGAGCGGGGACGATATCTATTATTTTTAAATATACCTCATGGACACGTTATGTAATTAGTCTTAATGCAATACAAGAACAAAATGACATAAAAACTCACGGTTCAAAACTATCAGATTGACCTTGCCTAGAATTTACCATAATCGCCTAAACCCATACTGACCCGTTACCCAACCTCCCCGACCCAGTCATTTTGCAACCTGCACACTTTTATTCTGAATATTATTATTTTCAACTGATGTGTGTGATGGATGACCTGATCACTTGGTTCTTTGCTGCAGGCTCAACTTGGTGCTAATACTATGCTAGATGACTGGGAAGAAAATTTGGCTATGATCACTGCTAACAGGACCAAAGACGACGAACTGGTGCTTATTCATCTTGGGGACTGTTTGTGGAAGGAAACTAGTAATGTAAGTGTTACATATACATACACTAATTTTACTGAAGCATACTACTGTTAATTTACTAATTTCAGGTTGTAATTTTTTATGAACGATTTAGATTATCGCAGCCCACATTTGCTACTTAGTTGCTGAAGCAAACTTTGAGCCTTATTCAGACAGCGCTAGACTCTGTCTCATTGGTGTGGATCATTGGAAACATCCCCGAACGTATGCTTCTCCAGAGGCCATTCAGGTGCTTGCTTATATCCAATTACTTCTCTCAACATGTTGGGGGCAAGGAATCAAAATGGTTTGGGCCAAACCAGCTAAAAATATTATATGGGTTAAAACGAGCTGGAACGAGTTGATCCACCAGCACGTCTTGGTCCATTTGAATTCTGTAGAACTCTTATTTATACTGACCTGAGGAATTAAGTATGTTCAGAAATTCTATATAACATATATATCTAATTTGGTTGAATAAAGTGATTTAAGCATATGAAGGAACTTAGGAGACTTTCAACCCGTTTTGCTTTTAGCATAATTCTTGCATATAATATTTTACTATACTGCTTTGTAAAAATAACAATGTCATGAATTTGGGCAGAGGACGGAGCTGTATGAATACTCAAAGCTGCTCGGGAACTCTCAGTTCACGTTGTTGCCATTTCAACCATATAAGCTTATATATGCCAATATGTTGGCTGAAGTAGGAAGAGTATCCGACTCGTTGAAGTACACACACAAATCAATTTTTTCTTATTTTTTTAGCCATTGTTTTTTATGTTCTTTTTTTCCGTTAAATGGTTTTCAATGATTCAGGTATTGTCAAGTGATATCAAGATCTTTGAAAATTGGCCGAGCCTCTGAGGTAGACACGCTGAGGCATATGGTTTTGTCTTTAGAGGATAGGATAAAAACTTACCAACAGGTAAACTGTTTGTTATTCATATTTCCTGATAATTTTTTTGGAAAATTACATATATTCTCCCAGTGATATGGCAAAACGTAACGGAAATCGTCCCTTGTCGATACTATTTTCGCAAACTGTCCCTATGTGCACTGTGTGATTTCACTTTTGGCCATAGTCACACGGAACGCGGTTCGTTCGGTACGGGATCGCGAAACGGGAACGCGGTTCGCTAGGTCCCTAAAATTCGGTACGAGGGGAGGTAGGCTCATTTCGGAACGCTACGGTTCACTTTGGTTCGATGTACCATAAAATTTGGTACGATGTACCCGATTTGGTACGATGTACCCGATTTGGTACGATGTACCATATTATTAATAATATTATTTTTCTAAATTAGTATTACATATAAGCCAAATGCCAAATATCATATGATATATATCAATACTCAAAAGAATTACTCAAAAGATTGTTAAAATGATCTAATATTATTTTATTTAAGAGAAAGTACTGGTCCAGGTTGAAAAATGATATGATTTAATAATTAAATTAAATTCACGGTTAAAGTGTACCAAATCACTTTGGTACGCCGTACTATTAACTTTGGTACGCTGTACCGATTCATTTTGGTACGTCGACCCAATAGACTTCGGTACGCTGATTGATGTTCTTTGGGAACGCCGAATATAGCGATCCAGATCGCGATCCCGATCGATCCGAGTCGCGATCGTACCGCGTTTGGGTACGAACGATCCGAAACGCGAAACGCGGCCGAGTCAGCGTTTCCTGTGACTATGCTTTTGGCCTCATCCGTGACCCATTACTCCTTTCAGGACTAAAAGAGAAATTAATTACATACTTAGAGACCAAAAGTGAAACTGTTACGTACTTGAGTTACTCAAAGTGAAAGCAAACAGTATAGTTAGGGATGAATTGTGCAAATAGTTTTGAAGAGCATGATTATGAAATTAACTATAATTTGTTTGTTATTTTTTCAGGGTGGGTTCTCTGCAAACTTAGCTCCTGGTAAATTGGTTGGAAAACTGCTAAATCTATTTGACAGCACCGCACATCGTGTGGTTGGGGGACTACCACCACCGGTCCCATCAACATCTAGTTCTAGTGCACAATATGAACATAATCACCAACCCACGGGACCACGGGTATCTTCTAGTCAGTCAACAATGGCGATGTCGTCATTAGTACCCTCTGCGTCCATGGAGCCTATCAGTCAGGAAGCTACAGAGGGAAATAACAGAAGAATCATGCATAATAGAAGCGTTTCCGAGCCTGACTTTAGTCGATCTCCTCGGCAGGTTGTGATATAATTCAGTCTCATTTTCTTCTTATCACAAAGTATTTTGCAACTTTTTTCCTGAAATGGTTAAAGTATGGGTTAATGTTGGTTTATTTCTCAAATTTGCACCGATTTGGCTGTTTAACCAGACTTTATAAGAAAATGACCGAGCAAACTGATTATAAGTAAAAGACATATATGTTTGAACGAAAACAATGCAAAAAGACTTGAAGGATAATAAAATTGCCAAAAAGTGTTTAAGCGTTAAACCAATAACTAGCCTTCTATATATTGGTTTATTAGTTTTTCATTATTGTTGCCTTGGTTGGGGGTGAATTGTACTAAAACTGGGGAAATTTTTGTCATAATACGTGATATGGAAATTTCTGATGTAGAATCAGGTTGATACGTCAAAGGAAAACTCTCCTGATTCACAAAGTAAAGCATCTGGCACTTCACGCTTTCGTCGGTTTGGCTTTGGCTCACAGCTTTTCCAAAAGATGGGTTTAGTTCTAAAACCCCGTCAGGACAAACAGGTAACAGAAAATCAGTTTTATTGTTGTTAGTATTCAAATCCATACAATCATTTTATTTGATGCTCTTATGCTTAAATTTTCATTTTATGTTTGGAGGCAAAATTGGGTGAGACAAATAAGTTTTATTACGACGATAAACTTAAAAGGTGGGTAGAGGAAGGTGTTGATCCACCAGCAGAGGAAGCAGCACTTGCTCCACCACCAACAATGGGTAATATTCAGAATGGAACATCAGATTATGGCTCAAGAAGTAGTCTAAAGAGTGATGGATCTGTGAGCAATGGAAGCTCAGAATATTTAAGTGGAAATACGAGTGTTGGACATAGTTCAGGAATTCCACCACTTCCAGCCACCTCAAGTCAATTCTCGGCTCGTGGAAAGAATGTTCGAGCAAGGTGACTCATTTCTAGACCATGATTTTATATCTTTTTATGAGGATCATATAAACTGATATTTTAGTTTTTGACAGATTCTAACTATTTTTAGGAATTATGACTTAGTAGATAGATTGACCAAAAAAGGAATTTTTCATGAGAATACCGACAGATGTTATACAGTATGAATAGGAGAATGGTTACTTACTTTGTTTGATATATTCTGGCTAGGTTTAAATGGAATTTAATAATAGATCGGTGTAGTAATCAGGAATCTCTAACACTATTTTTCCCTTCAATAATCAAGGAGACTGTATATCTAAACATTAAGGGGCAATATCTCGCTTTGTAGCTTGAAAGTAATTACCTGATTATTGCATTTTATGAAGGTGATAATATATTGCTTGGATATATTAAAACTTTTGCTTATCAGATTATTTAGTGGTTAAATGATCAGTTTTTGGCAATAATCAGTTTAGGAGTAGCTGCAAGAAAACTGATTTAGCTTACCTGATCAATATTAGGGGCCTTTTCAAAAGGGAGTTCTCTGATAATCAGAATTTGTCAATGGTTATAGACTCAAACAACTGATTATTATGACTTTAATAACATGTGCACATCCAAACACTGTCTCGTATAAACCCCCTTTTCATATCAAATACTCCCTTTCAAAAACGAAAAACGCTCGGAACTTATTATTGTGTCTTCAAGTAGTAAAAAGCAAAATTTAAACACGTTGTGACACTTGAATAGAAGGATTATCGTATAGAAGTTTTTACTGAAACCATATGATTGATGTTTTCCTATGCTCATTGCAGGTATGTCGACACTTTCAACCAAGGAGGCGGGAATCCAACCAAGTCGTTCCAGTCACCTTCTGTCACTTCCACTAAAGCCGTCCCTAAAACAAATCCAAAGTTCTTCGTCCCCATGGCCGCAGCACCCTCAGCTGAACAGCCAGCAGATCCTTTTCAGCAAAATATACAACAAACTACAGCTGTTGATGATACTCATTCGTCAACTTCATCACATAACTCTTTCCAACCTCCTACATATCAATCTTCCATTCCAAGATTTGCAAGCATGGATAATATCGCAAAAGGGGGAATGCCCTCATTTCCTAGTACCTCCGGTTCACCTCACTCACGACGAACAGCTTCATGGGCTGGAAGCACGGATGAACGTTTTTCTGTTTCAAATAGTGAAATGAAACCACACGGTGAGGTTTTAGGTATGCATCCAAAGTCGTTCATTGCGCCTATGACTAATAGTGATGCTTCTAGTGATGATTTTAATGAGGTTGAACTTTAAAATGCAGTTTGGGTAGTGGTATATAGATGTAGGTTTTTGCTTAATATGTGGTTATTTGATGATACGGAGAACCAAAAGATGCCATTGTATAGTTTACTCGAGCGTTTTTTGACGGAAATATACCTCCCATCAAGATGTTTATAATAAGATGTTGGAGGTTGAGATGTATAACATTGTACCGAATGTTCAAATAATCTAGCACGTAGTAGATTCTGATGTTTTGCCCGGCCAATACTTGCAAAGGAACGATCAAAAGTCATAGTACGTTTTCTTACCAGAGGTGCTATGAGCTCGAGTTGGATAACAGCTTAAAACATGTCCGAGTCAAGATGAGCAATTTTAGTATTTGATACAGAATCGCCGGCTCGCCGCCATGTTGTTCTCTAAAACTCACTTTCAACCTTCTCTTTTGCTCAAAAATTGTTAATCGTTATGCGAAACAAATTACACGATTACGAAAAACATTTAATTATCTTTCAATGAAGACGCGGTTTCATATATTTTCGAAAAACATTTAATTATCTTTCAATGAAGACGCGGTTTCATATATTTTCAACGAATCTTTCTTTTGGTTTTTGGTTTTTGGTTTTTGGTTTTGGGGTTTTTACGGTACAGGAGTATACATGATATATTACATGTGATATAACTCTAATCTAATCTGTAATTGCGAACACTCGAACATGTTGTAAAATTGATTTACTGTTTTTTGCTTTTAAAATATAAATTGTTAGCTTTCTAACCATATATCACACATAATTTTTAAACTTTAAATCATTACAGTTTATTCATATAAGTTGGAGTAAATATATAAAAAAATAAAAAATGATATTCAAACTCGTTTGATATATCGCATGTGACACTAATTTGTGAATTCAAGGATAGAAATGAACATAAGTAATAGCTTTCGGTGAAAAAACGGTGAATCTTTGGGAGTTGTATACAAAAATACTTATGCTCGTTTTACGACAACATGTTTTGTGTTCGAACTTGTAGATTAGTGTTGTATCACATGTGATATATCAAGCAAAATACTGTACCAAAATAATAAAAATAAAAAATAAAATGTCGAAAGTATATACCCACTCTATTGAAAGATAATTAAATAATCGTTGTGATGATGTAATTTCTGCAGGTTTAACGATTTATGATTTTTAAAATATGTAATGTGGTGATTGAGAATTCTATTAACCCCCTCGTTTTTTTTCTTTACAAAATGAGTACTTGAAATATTTCCCTGCAAGAAAATATTAGTTCGAACTTTTCTCAAAATCAATATTGAATATAATAAAAGAAGACGATGGGTATGTTTGGCGTAATGGGCTGGGGTTGGTGTTGGAGCTAGAGCTGAGCTGAGGTTGAAGCTTATATTATAAGCCAAAAGCCAAAGCTTATATTTTTATAAAACTGTTTGACGAATTAGTTGGAGCTGAAGCTTATTAATGTAAAATCTAATAAAAAATACATCAAATTAAATTCATATATATTTCCAGCTTTTCGTGATAATCCATTATATTTTGAAGGGTATCTAAGTAATTTAACTAGCTATAAGCCCGAGCTTGGGCTTATGAAGGCTTGTGGCTTATAAAGGTATTTATAAGCCCGTGCGATAAACGATGCTTATTTTATAAGCCGGCTTATTTTAAAAGTTTAAACCTCAATAAGCCCTCATAAGCCATGTGTCAAACATAGCAGATGTATAGAAAGAACCCAAACCTTCATGTTTCGCTCAATTTCCCGTCACACACCCTGCTGTCATTTTAATTTGAACATTACGAAGTAATGTTGTTACACTAAAATACTCTTACTTATAAGAGGCAATGCAATTTGAAAATATTTAAATAGTTAATTACAATTTAAACTACCAACTTTTTTTATTCTCACTTAGTCCACACCTATAGATACATAACAAAAAGTTACGCACACAAATTAACGATACTATACACAACGGGCCAATTGTGTGGTCCGCCAAAATATAGCTTGACAATTTAACTTATTAATCATTTTGTGTACAGACTCATCAACATCCACTCTTTACCATGTCGAATTGTCAACTATAACTAAATTTTTACAAACATAAAGCACAATTGAGATGAAAAAATCCTCAGAATAAACTGTTTTCTTTATAATGTTAATCAAATAAAAATAATGTAATATGATTGCACAAAGTACACTAACGCTTCGTGCCTGTAATAACAGGTGAAATAAGTATGTTAGAAAAACACGAATCTGTCTTTCATGTTCCAACTTTTATCAGGTGGTTGCATAAAGGATAGCTTCGTATGCTATCGGATAGCTTCTCCGACTTGATATCAAGGTACTTTTAGTGTTTATTCTTATTGATAATGTAGTTGGATCGTTGCTCGCCACAAGTTACGATGTGGGATGCACTGACTATTTTTTGGGTTTACATAGAATTTGGATTTATGATAAGATACTCATCAATGTCAATTGGCTTGATTTTGTTTTCTTTCCTAATCACAACAAACTGACTAATCTTTTGTAAACCAGTTAAGGATGAAAGACATGAAGACGAGGACAAAATTATAAAGCTATACTTCTACTCAAATGAGATAAAGCGGATCAAAAGTGGTTTATAGTTTTATTTTAATTTTTAAATCCTTTTAACTTTATGATCATTTTGAGTTTATTAAGCCATTGTTATTATAGATGTTAATGAGTAGATAATAAGCGTTGCTCCTTGCTCTTGATGTCTGGAAAAACAACTTTTAGTTAGTTCTTAAAGTTATGTTTGTATCATTAGTATAACAGTTAAGCGCATCAATATTTTCATTGTTGATTCACATCCAACAAAATTGTTGTTGCAAGCTAGTTAGATTGAACTTGAATCACAATGTTGCACAAATGGATAACTTTTCTTACTAATAACCAATATTGAACTGTTTCTGATTTGGAAAATGATATTTCCTCCTACTTAATATGTCTACATATCCTCCTACTCATAAAATCCTGACAAGTGTCAGAACTGACGGTTTGAATGCGGAGAGATAATGAGTGGAGAAAAACATAACATATTATTGTGTGTGCAGGATGATATGTAGAAATATATTGTAGATGGATATAGCAAAACTCTTCTGATTTTGATGGTGTTTTTAAAACATAGACATATATCTTGTATGATATTCAAAAAAATACTACTGTGTTTTCAGTGACCTGAAAACAAAATGCAAAAGGGCAAAAGTGTCGACAAAAGAAAATCTACACAACGAAGTACGATCAACACTATCGCAATTCAGAAGAGATAACTAAAAGCGTAAAATCCTCGGGATAAACCATTTCCTTTATCATGTTAATCAAATGAAAACAATGTTTTACAATTGCAGCAGCACGTCTCATTAGGCTACATTCATCCACGTTTATAAAAAGTACAACTTCCGCTTATGACTGTAAAAAATGTGTAATTTATTAAATATGATAAAAATACATGAATCTTCCCTTCTTTTCTTTGAAGAATGTCCCGTTACATGTCTAAATTTGCAGATGAGAGTATTGCACAAAAAGTTGAGAGTAATTCTGACCATCTGTTCCACTAAAAGAATGAACCCGTCGAGACATTTACCATGTCAAAACTCGGCTGAGCCAGGTGCTCGGGGGAAAGGTATTGCGTCTCTAATGTTGTCTATTCCAGTTGCAAATTGCACAAGCCTCTCAAAACCTAACCCAAAGCCTGCATGTGGAACTGGTATAGGGCAAAACAATTAATACAAGTAAGAAAGAAAACTAACATGTTAGGACGTCTCCAAAATAATAAGTTAATGTTTGACTTTTGATTCTCACGTTGGATCTACATATAACTTTTCATTGACAAGATATCTTTTTTGCATGAACACATTTGAAGACCATATTTATAACTACATCGTAACAGGAGACTGATGGATAGTGATCTTCATCTATTAAAATTTGGGAGATGATTTGCACACTCAAAAGTATTGTGTGTTGACATTTATACCCCTGGATCACCTTTACTCATGTTCACCACTACAAGGGTATAAATGTCAACATACAACACTTTTGAGTGTGCTAATCAATTAGAGGAGTGTGCAAATCACCTCCCTTAAAATTCCCCACTTTATTATTAATTGGTTTTTTTATAGATATTTCATTAGCCAAAACAATTTTAAAACACAACAAAATAAAGTTTACTCACCATATGATTGCTACATAACTAGGGATATACCCTTTACAATGCAAGCCTTATGATCAAATGGTGTTTGATTGTATGAAAATAACAGATGAAAAATACGATGCTCACCTGTACCATAACGTCGAAGATCAAGGTACCACCAAAGGCTCTCCTTACTAAGCTTGAGTTCATCTATGCGATTTTCCAGGAAATCAAGACGTTCTTCCCTTTGACTTCCACCAATAAGCTCACCAACCTAACATAATAAGCCAATCTGGGTCAAACTTCAGTGAAACGGGTCAAACATGTAAAAACAAAAAAGTTTATCTAAGGAAGGGAATGAGTCAAATAAGCAAAGTGTTTGTACTTTGTAGCTTCCTAAGTTATTTCTGTTATGAAGATATTAAATCATTATTTTAATACTAAGTTCTGAAATCATATATGAAATGTTTATTCATTACACATATTGTAATAGATGGACAAACAAATGTTAAGTGGCCAAGTGGGTCAATCCAACCTGTTCCAACTTGCCCTACGTATATACCCTTTTTACCCCGGTAATGAACCCATCTGATTTTCCACCTATAATCCCCGAGTACCCGGCTGGATGCAACGTCCAAAACATATTTCCATTAAATTTTCAATTTACAATCAAGTACCCTAAAACACTTATCTTACCATGATAATGAGAAATAAGGAAACCTTGTTAAACAAAACTAATGCCGCAAAATACTGATACATATATGCCTATATTACCCGGGGAACCAGCATATCCATGGCTGCAACAGTTTTCCCATCATCATTTAACCGCATGTAGAATGCCTTGATATCCTGGATATTTTCAAAAACGTACCAACATTATATTTCTTCCATGTATATTACACTAAACAAGAACAGGGGAAATATCATGCCTTTGGGTAGTCTGTTATAATAACAGGGCATCCATTGAAAGCCTCCTCGGTTATGTAACGCTCGTGCTCACTTTGCAAATCACATCCCCATTTTACCTATTATACAACCAACACGCAATTGAAGGTGCATATACAAAAAAAATTCCATGTACATTACACTAAACAAAAACCAATGACGATTATAGTTATCTTGCGGGTATGTCCAACAAAAATAGCCAAAAATTGACCATATCTACATTATAGGAATTTTTACTATGGATCTATAAAATAGTCGGTGTAAAGCTCCCTAAAAAGTGAAGTTCATTAGTTGGAAACTCAAATAGGCTGAAAGCATTTTACATTTGCATCTGCACAACTGTAGTTAAAAATTTATCACCTCAATTCTAATAACTTTTTATCGATTATAAAACTAAAGACAAACTGGTTTGACCCTCAAAAGTCAAAATAATTGTCGACTACAAGAATTACAGATAAAAAAGTACCGGAAACTCAAATTTCTTCTTTGATTTCAAAAGCAGTTCGACTGCATCTGTGTAAGTCATTCGCACAAAGCTTTTCTCGACCACATCCTGTTGGAGTAATATCACAAGTTACATATATTACTGCAGTGGGGGCCATTAAAGTAGTTCATGTAGAAAAATGATTATGAGTAACAAAGAAAAAAACGTACACTCAAACGGTCGATGATTCCTTTCTCAATCTCATTATTGAAGAAATGCATATCTTCCTTGCAATTTTCAAGAACATGTTTCACCTAACAATATGAAAAAATTACATCTAATTTAATATTGATGCTCTCTACGGAATAACATAAATCTCCTCCCTCTTTCCTCAAAAAAAGATGTCAACTTGAAAACCACAATGGATTTTGGATACTGCCTTTTGTTTCTTTTTTTCTTTCTTAAACAGCATTTTGTATACTTCTTAAAACGACACAATTGACTCCCAAAAAAGTTGCAGCAATTGACTCAGCAAGAAAAATTATGGAAGTGATGTTAAAAATCGAATATGTTTAACATTAATCATGTATAAATGAAGGTGGTATTCCAAGAAAAGATGCTAACGATACCTCATAATTGGTCACTGATGAACAAAGGTGTTACTTTTTATATTGAGAGTCTTCCGATATAAAAAAATTTTGGGACAGTAAAAAAGTGGAACAGAGGAATTATAAGATAATCTACTAACAATAAAGAGCCAATGAAGTAACATACGACATACTGAAGATATGCAACGGCACAGGCCATGTCATCATTGAGGTCCGCAAATGCAAGTTCAAGCTCAATCATCTTCAAAGAAATAGAAATTAAATATTCGAAACCATATAAGATCGGTTTTTAGTGCTGTAATGTATTACAAAAGCCTAATACTTCAGAGGAAATTGAAAGGATGAAATTCAAGGAAAAAGAAAGAATACCCAAAATTCAGCCAAATGTCTAGATGTGTTGGAATTTTCTGCCCGAAATGTAGGACCAAATGTATAAACCTAAAAGATGGCACAACTCTCAATGTTGATAAGATAATGGCTGATCCTACAAGTTTGGAAAACGTAAGGAAGAAGTACATCAGAAAGAGCAGTGGCATATGTTTCACCACTGAGTTGACCCGAGACCGTCAAGAATGCTGGTTTTCCAAAAAAATCCTGTGAAATAAAGAACTCTATTCGTGAGATATAATTTCATGTTCTGAAAACGATGTCTAAAAGCTCAAACTACTAAACGGAAATTCAAATAAAGATCATAAGGACCCATTACGCAAACTTTTTGTAGCTTCAAATTTTGAGAGAAAGAAAAAGCCTCACTTGCGACCAATCGATTGAACCATTTTCTGTTCTTGGAATGGCATCAGCTGAAGAATCAGTAGCTTCTTTGGAGGTCGGTATCTGTTAACAAAAGAGTTATCTAAATGCTAATCTAGCGTATATAACCAATAATATGAGCTTCATCGAAGAGAGCATACCAATGTAGTTACACAAAATTGCTCGCCAGCACCTTCACAATCTGTAGCAGTAATAATAGGACTTGCGACCCAAACAAACCCATTTTCTTGAAAGAACTTATGTGTAGCATAAGCCAAACCATTCCTAACCCTTGCTACCTGAAGTCAACTCATATATTAGATAGAGGTGCTCGCATTCCACAGCAAACATTTGCTACTACATAACGAAATATACTAAAGATGGTATAAATTTTCATAACAAAGCATTTTATGTCAAGATTAATAAACAATCTAACCAACTACAGTATACAGATGTTAAGATTATATGTAAATGGTCTTCATCATACCGCACCAAACGTGTTAGTTCTAGGACGAAGATGTGCCTTGCTTCTTAGAAATTCATTGCTGGCGACTTTCTTCTGGATAGGACATGATGACTCGCTCTTGCCAACCTACAAGTGTATTAGAAAATGTAGTAAGTGACATAATAAACTTTGCACTAGAGTATTGTGATCTTCAGGTCAAAGGAGACCCAAAGGTGTAGCCGTGTAGAGTTATGATTCATTCAAACTAGAAAATTAGTCGATCGAGATTCGAAGTAGAAAATATGAACTCTAAGTTGCTGTCGGATCTAAAAAAGATCTTTTACATTACAGGTAAAGATGCTCCAATACCCCCTCCCCACCCACCCACAGCCCAAATGCGAGAAAATAAGGTGTGCCAAAAATGTTTCAGGGGCTATTAAAATGTCAACTTTATACCATAACAAGTTTTTGTGTCTTCAACTCTATTTTCTGTTTCTTTCCTGGGCTGGGTACCACCACTCCTTGTACACATATTGATGCACCTGTTGTTATTAAACCACCCTCCACCTATCAAAAACACATGAAAGGTTCATACTACAAATATTTTTACTCCAGTGATATACACAAAACGTAACTAATCTTAACTAAGGAAACATATAAACGGGAGTATGATTTGATATTAATAAACAGAATTAGCAAACTTGATAAAACAACGGGTGGTTACTAATATTGTTACAAGCATGCATATCATAGTAAGTTAATTAAACTGTCCCTCCTTTTCCTATAACAATAACAGCACCCCAGGACCAAAACGGGACCTATATTAACATACTAATGTTTTTTCGAGGAGGTTCAAAACATGAGTACATTAGATTACAATATCATCAATTGGCGAAAACCTTGTGCAGCTCAATAAAAACAAGCATTTCAAGATAAATAGATCGCCTATTTCGCTACTACCTGATCATAACCTTCAGCATCTGAGTCAATCACACACTGCATGTTCGAGAGGCATGAACCATCATTCACCTGCACTAGGCATTGTTACAGTTGAAATATGATCATAACATATGACACGTGATATCGAAAAATAAATCGGATTAATTACCTCGATGAAAGTGACAGTGCGCTGAACACGTAAAGTCCTAACCCAGCCTCTAACAGTCAAAACCTGACCTAAATTATCCAAACCCTCATTTTCACCTCCTTTTATATCAACTATCCTTAACCTTTTCTTAAACTCCCCTATTTTATCCGTTTTCGACGTCTCTACGATATCGTCTATCGATACGGAAGAGGATACGGAGGAGAAGTGGCGGAGGGTGGTGGTGAGGGGTTTAAGGCGGAGGGAAATGGTGGCCCGAGATAATACTGCCGCCATAGCCATGTATTTTTTTACCTTTTTTCAAAATTGTTTTACATAAAACGTTAAACTCGGGTATTTACTTTTATTTTACTTTTTTACTGTAAATTACGCCGTTGGTCCCCATACTTAGGACGGCTTGCGCATTTGGTTCTCAGATCTAAGGTTACGCGCCCCGAGTCTCCAACGTCACGTTTTTCACTCCTTCACAGTCCAAAACGTTAAAGCTTGTTAAAATCCTTGTTAGCCGCAAGGGTATTTTCGTCTTCTCGCCATTTCTTTCCCAAACACCCCATAACACCATTAGTCCCTTACATTTTCAAAGCCTGAATTCAAAAAAGTTTGCGATTATATTAGCGTTATTTTTCTTAACTTCTAAAAGAAAAAGTAATTCGTATAAATTTAATAAATCATGACATTAGCCATCACCACCACAACTTCTCATTTTATATGCTCTACATCTCAAATTAATCACACACACAATTCTCATGGATGTTCTCTTCCACATACCGGTTACGAAATCAAAGTTGTAGTAATGAAACAAGTTGATGAGGATAGGCGTTATCGACCTAGTTGTGATCTTTGCAAATGGGGGAGCAAAGTTAAAACAAAGATGATTGAAGCATATAAGGAATGCAAAGATATTACGCAAGAAAAACGTGATTTGATTGAGACTTTTCTAAAAAAAAGAAGCTTCAAAAGATTATGATATTTCTCATGATTGTTGCACATGGTGGACAAAATAAATAATTAAATGACTGATAAAATTATTTTGATGCATATAATCAAATAGAATGATTGTTTTTTCTCTTTATTTGTGTGATGTTTTTTTCTATGAGGCAATTTTACATCTTCCTAACTAACTGAATATTTTCATATTTGACCAAATCATACTTTAAAAGTATTGTACAAAATGCATTCAATGACTATATTTTAGGTATGTATAGTGTGAAATTAATGATGAAAAAAGGAGATATGAAATTCTCAACACAAGAAAATCTACACAAAGAAGTACGGATCGCGCAATTGAGAAGAGATGATTAAAAGCATTAAACTGTTTTCTTTATCATGTTAATCAAATGAAAAAAAAAATTACAATTGCAGCAGCACATCTCATTAGGCTACATCTCCAAATTATTAAGAATATAAAAAGTAATTTAGGATTAAGGTTCAGTGGCTTTGACCATACAAGGCAAATGTGCTATTTTTTAATGGTCATCTTTAACAGCAGATATATAGTATAGATAAAAGAGCACTATACCTTGGCATCATAGACTTCATCTTTGTGATTAATATCTATGGCTCCAGAAGCCATTACACGAACTGGATTAGCGCCTACAAACAACCTCCTCATCAGCTCGAAAAAATGGCAGCAATTTTTAACCAATGTACCTCCGCTGTTACAATTTGAACTGTTCCAGTTGCCCATGTGTAGAAAGACGCACGTGATCAAGAACATTGATCATAATAAAAAACGAGGGCTAAAAGGAAAAAGTTACTACGTATTTTATATAAAACTTACCTTAACTAGAAAGGGAAACCGACGTACCCTGATCGAAACCAGTCCCAATCTTCCAGCGTTAACTATATTTATAAGTTTAGCCACTAGAGGCATCATTATCTTTACTCAAGTCCAACTTGTACCATCATTTCCGGTCTTTTTTAGCAGCCTCCCGAGTTGTTGGTTTAGGTTCATTAGGGTTTTAGGTTATTAATGTATTTGCTTAATAATTAGCTACAGGGTTTTTTCATCATTCAACATATATCAATTAGTTTTTGTGAAACAGTGATGACTATTGTTTGTTAACATTTGATTTGAGGATACGCTCCAACCTTAGTAGTGGCATTGACTTGTATATGACTGGCCGGCCTGGTCTTTTCAGTATCAAGTGCGGCAGCAGCTGATCTCCGTATCTTGTCTGGCTGTTGTGGTAGCAAGTGCAGTTGCAACAATCTTTCGAAAGAATCTTAAACACTTTACCAACAACAAATATTGAATTCAGGAGATCAAACCTGCTGGCCCCACAAATGTGTTGTTACTATCATTCTAGCCAAAATCCATTATGTCATCATTTTTGCTTGCACAATATTTAGGCAGAACCTCCACAACCATAAGTATAAGCAAACCAACCGAGTGTGTACGTAGTTGTCCCCAAAGATTCTAACCAGATGGATAAAGACACAAAAACTTGTTACAAATATAATCCTATCATATTTTATAGTAAGATACTTGAACAAAATGGAGTCGGTATACTATTCCATATATGTACAACACTGAACCAGTTGCGTACACCTTATTCATCAAAACGCTCGCCAAAAGCCCGGGCATTAACGAATTAACATGTGCCCTTTTTTTGTAGCAGGGCAAAAGATGATGAACCAGTTGCGTACACCTTATTCATCAAAACGCTCGCCAAAAGCCGGGGCATTAACAGTGGGTGTGGCGACTGAACCAGTTGCGTACACCTTATTCATCAAAACGCTCGCCAAAAGCCGGGGCATTAACGAATTAACATGTGCCCTTTTTTTGTAGCAGGGCAAAAGATGATGAAAATGAAAATCACCAGCCAAGATGGCGATTAACAGTGGGTGTGGCGACAAAAACCAGTGGTTCTTGAGAGGAAAAAAATTTGGACCATTTCTCGATTTGTGCGTGTCATCCTTGCGCAGGGGCCATGCTAATCTTCTCTGTATCGTTCCAATTTTATCGGATGTCCCCGAAGGGACAACAGTAGGTGCCCCTTGTCTGCCTTATAAAGCAAGCAAAAGATTTCACTCTGGTCGATGTGGGATGCCCTGGGTTTACCTAGAATTTGGATTTTTAATAAGATACTCATGTCAATTGGTTTGATTCTTTTTTCTTTCCTAATCACAACAAATTAACTAATCTTTTGTAAACTAGTTAAGGATGAAAGACATGAAGACGAAGACAAATTTGTAAGTTATATATTTCTACCCAAATGGGATAAATGGTTACAAGTTCAAATCTTAGCCGAAGATAAACCGGATCAAAAGTGGTTTGCTTTACAGTTTATTTTAATTCTTGAATCCTTTTAACTTTGTGATCATTTTTAGTACATTAAGCCATTGTTGTTACTGAGTAGATAAAAAGTGTTGGAGTATCAACTGACGACTCTTGATGTCTAAAAAAACAAGTTGTTCGAATTCCAAATCTATTTACTTGTTGTCGATCCGACTCTCCCACTTTGTCGCGCGTTCAAAGTAAAAGTCGTGCAAAGGTTTAAGAAATAGATTACAGTGATTCAGACGTTGAAAACAATAACAACGCAAAACTTTTTAAAATTAATGTTGAGTTGACAACCAAATGACCAATCAAATGTATATGTGGTATCATTGACCTAAATGGATGATTTTGCAAGCTAGTTAGATTGAACTTGAATCACAATGTTATACAAATGCATACCTTTTTCACTAATAATAACCCATCAGACCGTATATTTACCATGGGCTTTTCTATGTAGCACAAGGCAGAATTTTGCCAGTCATACACCTAGTTTTATACTATTAAAGAGCTGATTGAAAAACTGTTATAAGAGCTGATTGAAAAAGCAGCTGATCATTTCAATACTTCACGAACTTAAAGTAAGAAATTGTTATAGGTCCGAGACACTATTATAGAGCTGATTGAAAAAGCAGCTGGTCATTTCGAGTTGGACCTTCCTTCCATTTCTTGTATAATAATAACATAAGATGCGGATATGATTACATATGGACAAAAGCTCTAGTTTGTAAGTGCTCGATCAAGAAAGAACTATACGAGAGTATAAATGAAACCAAAGCTCCAAATGTTGTTACTATATGACAACAGGTCATGCCTATTTGCAGCTACTTAGTTGTTAACTAGGATCCTGCACAAATGCAACAGTCTTAAATTCAAATAAGCAGCTTATCCAATCTCCTCAAACTTTGACTGATGAACACATTTCAATACTTCACAAACTTAAAGTAAGAAATGGCTCGAGGTTAATAATGAGTTAGATGTGTTAATGAAAATGAATGAGAAACATAAAAAAAGTAAAATTTGCTGTATAACTTGTCAACAGTAAATAAAGCGATGTCTTTTTCCTTTTCAAAACCTTGACTGAAAATACCTTATACTTAAAATTGATTGGAGTTCTTCCTTTTGGGAAGAAGCTCCCCAAAAATAGGCGTATGCCAATTTATACAACGAGCACACGGTATTCTTTAGTAAAAGGCGAAAGAATAGTTCGCTTTGTGCTCATTGCTTGGCTGCGTGCCTTTCACCTATGCAGCTTAGTCTTTATATACATCCTTCCTCACTCTCAACTTCCACTACTCAAGCGATGTGGGATAAACCCAACACCCTTTATTTCCAGATTTTTTTCACTAAAAGCTAGTTTCATCATCCTATATTCAAATAAGCAACTTATCCAATCTCGTCAAACCATGGCTGATGAACCCATTTCAATATTTCATGAACTTTAAGTAAAGAAATGTCTCAATTAAAAGGGAGGGGAGGTTAAGAATGAGTTAGATGCTAAATTAATCCATACCAGACCATAGAAGAAACATTATTATCTTGTATTACGCATTTCATCTCCAATTTTCCATACAACTCCATTGTCTTGTATTACGCATTTCATCTCCAATTTTCCATACAACATTATTGTCTGTCAAAATTAAATGAGAAACATAAGATAAAAAAAAGATTAAAAAAAAGTGAATTTGTCTGTCAGACAACCATGTGACCATGCCAAGACCCATCAAGATGAGCTGACAACGATCCTCTACTAAGCCATGGCCGAGAGAGACCATAAGGCTCGGTTAATCACGCTCTGGTCACATGGTCATGATGCATCAACCAGACATGGATTACTGTCTCTCGAGGGATCAAGAATACAGAGGTACGAGCCTATAGAACAGATCATGTTCAAGTAAGGTCGTGCTTGCTTGGTTGCTTGTGGTCCTTATAAACTGCTCTTCTTTTTCACTTTGGATGAAACATTACACAACTATTGGCTATTATTTCCCTTTGTATTTAGTTGCCTCGTATTATTGCAACAAAACAGTTTTATTTCAACACACAATCCTATCACTGCACATTTTATAAAAATACAATATCGAATCAAGATACTCTTTCATATATGTACAACTTTCTACACCTTATTCATCAACACACTCACCAAGATACGAGTATATAAACACTAGTGCAATCAAACGAGTTACCACAATATACATACAATTAAATGGCCTTACACAACCAGCTTAATGATTCTCATACTGCCTTACTAAGTAGTATTAACAAGTCTACCGAGCAAATTAAATCCATACAGTTAACAACTGTCAAGAATCCTGCTGTAAATTATATCTTCATCGATATGGTCGGTTTGGATGTTTTTGCGTCTGAGTTCTGAATGAGAGACGTGTGAGCTGTTTTCACCTTTGACTTTTTTCTTTCAGAGGGCATAAAAATGATGAAAAAACCAAATTCCTGCACGCGAAGATGCGACTAAGGCGTAAAACATTTCCTGGTCCAAAAATGAACAAAAAGTTTGACTATTTATTTCCTCGAATTTCTAGTGACCCAATGCTAAGCTTCTCTAAAATCTTTCCCAATTTTTATCAAAAAACTCATTTTGATAATAATTGTGAAAATTAGTCAGTAATTGGCAGTGGATTCTCACAATCGAAAACCAAAAACAAGTTCGCCTAATTTGCATTGTTATCCCCCACCTTGTAATAAAGCAAGCAAAAGATTTCACTCACTTTGTCCATGAAGTTGCACTAGCCCCCCATTTTGCTTAAAGTGACAGCAATCGTCATCCTCGATTAGAATTGACAGTAAATTTAACAAATCTTTTTAATTGCAGACAAGGATAAAGAACTGAGGCAAACGGCCAGGTCGCGCGAACCCGCTGGAGGACGGGGCGGCGCGGCTTCGCGCGTGGGACGCGCGCGAACCAGCGCGCCGAGGCGGCGCGGCTACAGCGAGAACGACGGGACGCGCGGGCAGCGCCGGACGTCGGACGGGCGGCGGCGCCGAGCGGACGAACGTGGCCGAACAGCGGCGCGCGGGCATCGAGTGGAGCACAACAGGACGGCGCGGGTGGACGCGCCGGGCAAACGGGGGTCGCGGGGAGGGGCACCGCCCGAAGCGCGCGACGGCGGGCGGCCCGCGCGCAGCGGCAGTGCGCGCGTAAACCGCGTAACGGACGACACTCGTGCGGACTGACCGGCGGGCCGTCGGGCGCTGGATACGCGGGGCCTGGTGAGCGCCGGAAACGGAGCCGACCGAAGTGTCGCGCGGGCTTGCGGCCGGCGCGAAATCGCGGCGGGGCCGCGTCGACGGGCGGACGGGGGAGGGATAAAACCGACTGGAGGAGGCGCGAACGGGCGAGCGGGGCGGCGCGTCGCGCCAGGCGTCAGCGCGGCGAACACGCCGTGGGTGCCGCGAACGGGATGACCGGCGCGAAGAAACGCGCCCGACGGCCGGCACAGGGCGGGAAACCGAACGATCGCGCCGCGGGCTGGGAGGCGCCCGGCGGGGAACGCGCGGCCACAGGCGCGGAGGCCAGGCGGCGAAAACCTCCGCGCGCGGCGGGTACGACTGGAACGGGCGCGGTCGCGACTGGAGAGGGCGGCCGCCGCGGAGCCGGTCTGCAGCGGGCGCCCGGTGTCGGACCGGAAACCGGGCGAGGCGGGCTGAGACGAAACGCCGACTGCCGGCGGCGCCCGCGCGGGGGCGGACTGGACGGGTAGCGAAGAAGAAAACGCTGCGTGAAGGCGACGTAACGGGGGCGTAGCGGCCGGCCGTGCTGCATACACGGCGTGGGCAGCGGACCCGGAACGGTGAGTGGGGCGCGACAGCGGCGGCGGCGCTGCCCGAGCCGGCGTGACGACGCGCGCAAGCGGCTGCTGAGAGAGAACCCGTGAACGGCACCCCACTCGACACCATCGAACGCACGCGGCTCACGCAGCGCCGCGGAGAACGGATCAGACGGACAAAACGCTCCGGTCACGCCACATGCCGGGATTACACCGTCGGTGGGGCTTCACGCCCGGTGGCGGGAACCGGACCTAACGCGGAAGAGAACGTGGTGGCCCGGCCGAACGATGCACGGCCACGAACTGGCCCCGACGGCTCGGAACGACCTAGTCGACGGGCGCTGGCGGGAGACGCGAGTCCGAGCGCGCGTCGACGCCCCCCGATAAAAACCGGCGGAACGGACCCGGGCCGAGCTACGGAACCTGCGTACGCGGGCGGCGTGGCCGGTTGGCAGCCAGGCCGCAAGACGGGTGTGGCGACGAACGCGACCGTGAAGTGTTCCGTTCGACCCCAGCGTCCACGAAGAACCCACGAACACTGACAACAGCAACTAGCGCGGAGCCGGTCAGCCGACGATACGCCTGAAGAAACGAACCGGTGTGGCGCGCCCCGACAGACACCGCCCAGTACCGGGGCAACGCGTAAACGGCGTCGGCTGTGACCTCAGCGAAACGCCGCACGCTAACCCACGAACCTACGACTAAAAACGCATGAACGAACAACCTCGCCGGAAACCCAAACGACCAACGCAAAGACAGACAACAAAC
The DNA here is from genome assembly GCA_026074375.1 of Tanacetum coccineum. Taxonomy (NCBI): domain Eukaryota; kingdom Viridiplantae; phylum Streptophyta; class Magnoliopsida; order Asterales; family Asteraceae; genus Tanacetum; species Tanacetum coccineum. Next base: position 58,157 of record BQNB010008536.1, on the reverse strand, counting down.
ATTTTGGCCCTAGTTTCTTCACACATAGCCCTGTTTACAAAAATAACATTTTGGCCATGGTTCCCTAACAGAATCACATCATTGTGTTTTTTTTTATTTAGAGGGGTTGTTTTACAAATTGCGGTTTATTAGCTGTTATGTAATCATTGAATAATCAAGATTCCACTGTGATTGACTGTTGAGTGTATTGACTGTTTGTCTCATAACTAAACCTTTTGTGCAGTAGATTATGTATGCATTCTCATCATTTCCTAAATTTTATTTTAGGAACACGCGTTCAAATGGATGCTTTTGAAAGTTCATATCTTGCAAAAGTGTCAATTTTTCTTAGATACATAGAATAAAACAGAAGTGAAGCTGCAAACTGTGCCAGTAATCTTATTTGAGATACTGATGGTTACAAATATAAGCCTATCATATTTTATAAGATAGTTGACCAAAAATGGAGTCGGTATACATTCCATATATGCACAACACTAAACCAGTATCCTGTCTTTAATTCTTAATTCATCAAAACGCTCGCCAAAATCCCAGGCATTAACGAATTAACATGTGCCCTTTTTTTTAGCAGGGCAAAAGATGATGAAAATGAAAATCAGCAGCCAAGATGGCGATTAAGGGTGGGTGTGGCGACAAAAATCAGTGGTTCTTGAGAGGAAAAAAATTTGGACCGTTTCTCGATATGTGCGTGTCATCCTTGTGCACATGCTAGTCGTTCCAATTTTATCGGATGTCCCCAAAAGGGACAAGAGTAGGTGCCCAAAAAATCAGTGGTTCTTGAGAGGAAAAAAAGTTAGACACGTTTCTCTCTCGTGAAATGTGCTGTCATCCTTGTGCAACAATGGCTAGTCCGTTCCAATTTTTATCAGGATTGTCCCCAAAAGGGACAAGAGTAGCCTGCCCCTTGGCCCCCCTTAAAAAGCCAAGCAAAAGAGTTCACTCTGCCGACGTGGGATCACTGCCTCTTTTTTTTTGGTTTTAACATAAAAGAAATTGGATTTTTTATGACAAGATACCACTCATCATGGGTCAATTGCTTTCATTCTGTTTTCCTTTCCCAATGACAACAAAAACTTGCCTAATCTTTAAACCAGTTAAGATGAAAAGACATGAAAACAAGTAACACATTATAAGCTACAAACCAATCAAATGGGTATAAATGTTATAAGTTTCAAAAAAATTACTTATATTGGTGTGGTCCTAATCCCTCGCTGGTTCCGAAATAGATTGACAGAGTGAGCTGTTTTAAAAAAAATATACCTTCGACTTTTTTCTATTAGCACAAGGGAGGGGGGCATTTTGAGCCGGTTATTTTCACATACACCCTAGCTTTTAAAACACTGAAAATATGTGAAACACTGGTGATCATTTCAAGTTGGACCTTCCTTCCATTTCTTATATAATAACAGAAGATGCTGGCCAAATTCTTGATGGGATATATAACAGATGACAAAATCTCAACTATGTAAGTACTCAAGACCATGAATTTATATGAAGATTTATAAATTGAAGCAAAGCCCAAATGTTCTATATGAACGACAGGTCATGCGTAATTATATAGAAATGAGTGATGTTGCAGCTACTTAGTTGCTAGTTAAGCAGGATCCTGCACAAATGCAACAGTTATTCGTTTCATAAAACTAAATGAAAAAAAGCATCAATGTGAGAATGGTCTAAACACAGGGGTCTCAAGAGTGTGAAAAAAACATTCTAATCATGTATCCAAAAAACTGAAATAAACCCACAACTTTTACCATACAACATCCATTGTATTGCATTTGCACTCTAATAATAGACAACATAAGCAAATTTGGACATAGAAATTAGAAACATAAAAAACGTAAATTGTCCATTGTGACCATATTCCCCTTTTTTAAGTTAACCAAGTAAAACAAGGTATGAAAATATCCTATTGTCTATAACTTTACAGTCCTATAATTCAAATAAGCAACTTATATCGTTCTCGTCCAAAACTTTTGGCTGAAATGCACACATTTCAATATTTCATGAAATTTTAAGTAAAGAAAATGTCTCCAATAAAAATGGAGGTTTAGAAATGAGTGTACGATGTGTAAGATGATTAATGAATGCTAAATAAATCGATACCAGACCATAGAATCTTGTATTAGAAAGGTTAAGAATGGGATTTTTGACTCACATTTTTCCTCCCATATTTGGGTATTTAGAAAGGATAAGGTTGGCTAGTATGTTCATGGTGGCCTTTTTGTGTTAAGTATAGTCGTACATTTTGGTGATGAATAAAAAGGGTAGAATGTAAAACATGAAAATATACCATCCTTTACCTCCCTCTTTTTACTGTATAACTTGTCAACAAAAAAATAAAGCGATGTCTTTTTCCTTTTCAAACCCTTTCAGAAAATACTTTATACTTAAAATTGGTTGGGACGTTCTTTCCTTAATTTGGGAAAAGCTCTCCAAAAACTAGCGATATGCCCATTTATACAACAGCACCGGAATTCTTTCGTAAAAGCGAAAGAATGTTTTCGCTTTTGTTGTGCTCATTGCTTGGCTGCGTGCCTTTTCCTCCTATCATCTTAGTCCCATTTTATAATATCATCCTTCCCTCACACTCAACTTCCTCTACTCCAAGCGATGTGAATAAACCCAAACACCCTTTATTTCCAGATTTTTTTTTTTCACTATAAGCTGGAGTAGTTTCAATTTCATCATCCCTATAATTTCAAAAAAGCCAACTTATCCCAATCTCCTCAAAACTTTTGGCTGAGTGAACACATTTCATGAACTGAATTAAGTAAGAAATGTCTCAATTAAAGGATGGTAAGAAAAGCTAATATTTCCCATTGGGCTCTTATTTCTACTTTCTTAACTCGCTGCTAACAAAACAATTTATTTCCTGGTTTAAATCAAACACAACACAATCCTATCACTGCACATTTTATAAAAATACAATATCGAATCAAGATACTCTTTCATATATGTACAACTTTCTACACCTTATTCATCAACACACTCACCAAGCTAGATCACTAGGTGCATCAACGAATGACCATATACATAAAATTAAATGGCCTTACACAACCAGCTTAATGATAACGAAAGTCTACCCGAACAATAATCTATACAGTTACAACAACTGTCAACAGTCCTGTAAATTATATCTTCATCGATATGGCCCGTTTGGATATTGCTTATGCGTCTATTTCTCGAATTTTTAGTGTCATGCTAGTCTTCTCTAAATAGTTCCAATATTATCAAAAACTCATTTTGATAATTGTGAAAATGCTGTAACTGATCCAGATTCACGAAGCGAATTGCAGTGATTCTCACATCGTCCAAAACAAGTTCGCCTATTTGATTGTTTTCCCACCTTGTTTTATTTCTCACCCGAAATTGTGATTAATGGTGTTCAAAAACCGCCAGCTGAAATTTGGGCGTTTGGCTGTATTGTGTTTGAGCTGTTGACTAGTAAACAGCTTTGGCTTGCATATAAAGATTTGGGTAAGAATGAGGTTTTGAGATGTGTTGGTTATGAGAATGAAATTCAGTTGGTTATTAGTTCTAGTAGTGTATCGAATAAAGGGAAAATTTTCTTAAAGGGTTGTTTGTGTAATTAAGAAGGTTGTTCGTAGATTATCTGCTGATATGTTGTTAGATCATTCGTTCTTAAAAGGATGATGCTAGAGTTATCGTCTTGCATTTGATATAAAATCTATGTTTCTCTGTAATAAAATATCGTCTTGCAATTGATATAATATCCATGTTTATAATATCTATGTTTATCTCTTGCTAGAATATCGTCTTGCATTTGATAGAATATCGTCGTGCATTTGATATAATATCTATGTTTATCTGCTGATATGTTGTTAGATCATCCGTTCTTAAAAGGATGATGTCAACGAGGTTGATGAATTACAGAAGGGGATTTTAGACAAATGCCATTACCTCTTATTCATGGTTCTCGATTGATGATGATGATGACGATGATGAAGCTAGTGATGATGAAAGGTAATGATGATGAGTTGTGGATACCTTCTTGTTGAGATGGATCGAGCTATGTTTTATGTCCCTGGTTAGATAGGGCCGCATATGCTAAATTAAACGAAGTCCGAATTCCAGTAAGATTAGGCTTTTCCAAATGAGCTTAATGAGTAAGATTAATGGTGAGATACTAAGTAGCGGGGATAGTGATATCAACCATTCTTTATGGTACATGTAGGATTATTATTATCTTATAGATGTTCGTGTACACAATCTCGTCATTCAAATTTAATTAAATTTTCATTGATGCTAGAATATCGTCTTGCATTTGATATAATATCTATGTTTCTCTGTAATAAAATTGCAAAATCTTAAGTTCATTATCAAATAGTGGTAATGAATTGTTTGTAATGAAACGTCAATGAGAATGTTATAAATTGTATATACACCCGTCTGTATTTTGCTGACTACTCAATGCATTTAACATCTCAAAATCCCCTGTGAATACCCCAGTTCAGCAAGTGTAGGTCAACTGTCGTTAATGAACTCACCTCAGACAGAGATCAATTAGTGCATAACATGCAGTTACGTTCTTGCCATTCCCTTAATGATGCTCTTAAAAAAAAACCCCCCAAAAAAATTTATTTTTTTGATTTGGGAGGCGAAAGAGCCGCATTTCAAACATTCATCAATAAGTTTCTTCAAGCGAGATATTTTAGGACAAATGGATTAGTAGCAATTTGTGTTAACTATAAGTTCAGCTTGTAAGACATGCTAAGATATAAGTATGTCATTTTGGCTTGTTGGATATTGTGAAATGTTTATCTTCGGGCTAACAATTAGTCCTTCCCCGAGATGCTAACTTTGGTATCTAACTAATCTGGAATGAATCCGCGACTAACTTTAGTTGTGGTGGCAAAAATAAAAATATTTGACCATTTCTCGATTCTCTCTGGGTCCCATGTGGGAATGCCGTGGGTTTACCAGAATTGGATTTATGATAAGATATCTCATGTCAATGGTTTGATTCTGTTTTCATTTCCTAATGACAACAAATAACAAAAGTAGTTTATTAGTCTTATTTTATTTCTTGAATCCTTTTAGTTTGGATTGAACTGAAATCACAATATTATACAAATGGATAATTTTGTCACTAATATACCGTATATTTACCACACTCCTGCACCTCTAAACATTGTACAACGTATTCATCAAACACTCGCCAATAGCCCCAAGTGCATCAACGAATTAACATATGCGTACATTTAATAGGCTGGTTTTGGGTCCTCATCCCTCCTCTAGTTCCGAATGATTGACGAGTATACCTTCGACGTGCATTTTGCCTGGAAACACTTTTGATAAATGTAATCAGTGTATAAAACAGAAGATGTGGGCCGAATTCTTGATGGACAAAAGCTCTACTTCATAAGTAGTCGAACATGAACTATATAAGATATAAGATTATATTATAAATGAAAGCAATGCCCCAGATGTTACTATATATATAAAAGTGAGTGATGTTTTAGCTACTTAGTTGCTAGTTAAGTAGGAAATTTGTTTGTAAATGAAATAAGCATCAATGTAGGCACAGGTTTTGCAAACAAGTGAATCGTGTAATCGGTTTTCATCTCTCCAAGTTACCCACAATTTTCCATTGTTTCATTTCCATGTGACCATGCCAAGAAACCAAAAAAAACTAAATTTGTCTGTTAGACAACCATCCATGTGACCATGCCAAGACCCATCAAGATGAGCTGACAACGATCCTCTACTGAGCCATGGCCGAGACCATAAGGCTCGGTTAATCACGCTCATGTCACATGGTCATGATGCATCAACCAGACATGGATTACTGTCTCTCGAGGGATCAAGAATACAGAGGTACGAGCCTATAGAACAGATCCTGTTCAAGTAAGGTTGTGCTTGCTTGGTTGCTTGTGGTCCTTATAAACTGCTCTTCTTTTTCACTTTGGATGAAACATTACACAACTATTGGCTATTATTTCCCTTTGTATTTAGTTGCCTCGTATTATTGCAACAAAACAGTTTATTTCATTTTAATCATATCGACACATAATCCTATCACATTTTTTAAAATACTAGTATTCCAATATCGAATCAAGATACTATTTCATATATGTACAACTTTCTACACCTACCTTACTCATCAACACAGTCACCATTCACCAAGCTAGATCACTAGGTGCATCAGGAAACTATTTCATGTTCCAACTTTTATCAGGTGGTTTCATAAAGGATAGCTCGAATGCGTAACGGATAGCTTCTCCGCTTGAATATCAAGCGTGTCTTAGGTGTTTGATTCTTTATTGATATTGTAGTTGAGATCGTTGCTCTTCGAAACACAAGCTTACGATGTTGAATGCACTGGACTATATTTTTTTGGTTTACCATAGAATTGGATTTAATGATAAGATACCATCAATGTCAATTGGCTTGATTGTTGTTTTTACTTTCCTAATCACAACAAACGACTAAATCTTTACTGATATACCAGATTAAGGATGAAAGACATGAAAGACGGGACAAAAATTATTAAGAGACCATATCTTCTACTCAATGAGATAAGCGGATCAAAAGATGGTTATATAGTTTTGTTTTAATTTTTAAAATCCTTTAGAACTATCTGTGATCATTTGAGTTTATATTAAGCCATTGTTTAATTATAGAATATAATGAGAGATTAATAAGGCGTTGCTCTTGCTCTGATGTCTGGAAAAACAACTTTCATATTAGTTCTTAAAGTTAGTTTTATCAGAAAAGTATAACATATTAAGCGCATCAATATTTTCATTGTTGATTCACATCCAACAAAATTGTTGCAAGCTAGTTAGATTGAACTTGAATCACAATGTTGCACAAATGGATAACTTTTGTTACTAATAACCAATATTGAACTGTTTCTGATTTGGAAAATAGCATTATTTCCTCCTACTTAATATGTCTACATATCCTCCTACTCACAAAATCCTGACAAGTGTCAGAACTGACTGTTTGAATGCGGAGAGATAATGAGTGGAGAAAAACATAACATATTATTGTGTTTGCAGGAATTATATTGTAGAAAAAATATTGTAGACAGGGAGATAGCAAAACTCTTCTGACTTTGAATGCGCGGTGATTGTTTAAAACAGACAACAATCATTGTAAGATATTCAAAAAAATTACTACTTTTCTCAGTACCTGAAAACAAAATGCAAAAGGGCAAAAGAGTCTCAACAAAAGAAAATCTACACAATGAAGTACGATCAACACTACCGCAATTCAGAAGAGATAACTAAAAGCGTAAAATCCTCGGGATAAACCATTTCCTATATCATGTTAATCAAATGAAAACAACGTTTTACAATTGCAGCAGCACGTCTCATTAGGCTACATTCATCCCACTTTTCTATAAAAAGTAACAACTAACTCCGCTTATGACTGTAAAAAATCTGTAATATATTAAATTATGAATAACAATAACCATCGAATCTTCCCTTCTTATCTTTGCAGAATTCCCGTTACATGTCAAAATTTGCAATAGAGTACTGCACAAAAAGTGAGAAGTAATTCTACCAACTGTTCCACTATAATAAGGATCCCGTCAAAGAGTTACATATATTACCATCGTCAAATATGTCGGTCTGAGCCAGGGCTCTGAGGGAAAAGGAATTGTGTCTCTAGATGTTGTCCCTATTCCAGTTGCAAATTGCAACAACACTCTCAAAACCTAACCCAAAGGACCTGCAGTGTGGAACTGGTATATGGCAAAACCAAGTTAATACAAGTAAGCAAGAAAATTCTAACATGTTAGGGAACGTCTCCAAAATAATAAGGTTAATGTTTGACTTGTGATTCTCACCGTGATATACAGTATAACTTTTCATTGAGACAAGATATTCTTTTTTTGCATGAACACATATGAAGACCTATGTATAATACTACATCGTAACAGAGACTGACTAGGATATGATCTTCCATCAATTAAAATTTTGGGAGATGATTTGCACACTCCTCTAATTGTTTGCACTCTCGAATAATATTGGCGTGTTTAGAACATTTATACCCCTGGAACACCTAGTACTCATTTCCACCATTACAAGGTATAAATGTCATACATACAACACTTTAGTGTGCTAATCAATTAGAGGAGTGTGCAAATCACCTCCCTTAAAATTCCCCACTTTATTATTAATTAATTGGTTTTTTTATAGACATTTCATTAGCCAAAACAATTTTAAAACACAACAAAATAAAGTTTACTCACCATATGATTGCTACATAACTAGGGATATACCCTTTACAAATGCAAGCCATATGATCAAATGGTGTTTGATTGTATGAAAATAACAGATGAAAAATACGAATGCTTCACCCTGTAACCATAACTCGAAGATCAAGCGTACCACACACCAAAGGCTCTCCTTACTAACATGAGTCATCTATGTCGATTTTGTCCAGGAAATCAAGACGTTCTTCACCCTTTGTACCTTCCACCATAAGCGGCACCAACCTAACATAATAATCGTTTATCGTTCTGGAGGTCAAAGCTTCAGTGAAGAACGGTCAACATTGTAAAGAACACAAGCTTATCTAAGGAAGGTAATAGAATCAAATAACAAAGTGAGTTTTGTACTTTGTGCTTCCTAAGTTAGTATCTGTTAAGAAGATATTAAAATCATTATTTAGAACTAAGTTCTGAAATCATATATACATTTATTCATTACACATATTGTAATAGATGGACAAACAAATGTTAAGTGGCCAAGTGGGTCAATCCAACCTGTTCCAACTTGCCCTACGTATATACCCTTTTTACCCCAGTAATGAACCCATCTGATTTTCCACCTATAATCCCCGAGTACCCGGCTAGATGCAACGTCCAAAACATATTTCCATTAAATTTTCAATTTACAATCAAGTACCCTAAAACACTTATCTTACCATGATAATGAGAAATAAGGAAACCTTGTTAAACAAAACTAATGCCGCAAAATCCTAGATACTAATTGCCTATATTACCCGGGGGGGGGGGAGGGGGGCGGGGGAACCAGCATATCCATAGGCTGCAACAGTTTTTTTTCCATCATCATTTCCGCATCGTAGAATGCCTTGATATCCTGTATATTTTCAAAAAACGTACCAACCTTATATTTGTCTTCCATGTATATTACACTAAAACAAGAACAGGGGAAATATCATGCCTTACGGTATTCTGTTATAAAAACAGGGCAACCCTCTGAAAGCCTCCTCGCTTATAATGTAACCACGTATCTCACGTTGCAAATCACATCCACCACATGTTAGCCTATTATACAACCAACACACACATTGAAGTGCATATAACAAAAAAAAATTCCATGTACAATACCTAAACTAAAACCATGAACATTATATATTTATTCTCTGCGATATGTCCGAACAAAAAGTAGCCAAAAATTGACCAAATCTAACATATAGAATTTTTACTATGGATCTAAAAAGTAGTTCGGTGTAAACGCTCCCATAAAAAGTGAAGTTCATTAGTTGAAACTACAAATAGGCTGAAAGCAAGTTTACATTTGCACTCACACAACACTAGTTTAAAAATTTATCACCTCAATTCTAGTAACTTTTTATCGATTATAAAACTAAAGACAAACTGGTTTGACCCTCAAAAGTCAAAATAATTGTCGACTACAAAAATTACATATAAAAAAGTACCGGAAACTCAAATTTCTTCTTTGATTTCAAAAGCAGTTCGACTGCATCTGTGTAAGTCATGTCGCTCAATAGCTTCTTCTTCTCGACCACATCCTGTTGAGAAATCTCACAAGTTACATATATTACTGCAGTGGGGGCCATTAAAGTAGTTCATGTAGAAAAATGATTATGAGTAACAAAGAAAAAAACGTACGCTCAAACGGTCGATGATTCCTTTCTCAATCCAATTATTGAAGAAATCCATATCTTCCTTGCAATTTTCAAGAACATGTTTCACCTAAAACATGGAAAAAGATCATATTAATTTGATATTAAAGGCTTGAAGCTCACTATGATAAAAACTATAAGAATTATTACTCCCTCTGTCCTGAAAAAACAGGTCAAAGTTGAGATCCGGAAGAATTTTGGTTATTTTTTATCTCAAAAAGTTGTAACAGTTGACTCAGCACATTAAATTCACTAATAATATTGAAATATTAATTACTGATAGCAAAGCCATAATATTTTTTATTGAATTTCTACCAATAGGACGATAAGAAGGTAACATACTAACTATAAAGGGTTGATAAAGTAACATACGACATACTGGAGATAGGCAGTAGCACAGGCCATGTCATCATTCAGGTCCGCAAATGCAAGCTCGGGCTCAATCATCTACACGGAGATAGAAATCAAATTTTCAAAACTATATAAGCTTGTTTTATAGTTCTGTGATGCATTACAAAAACATAACACTTTAGAGAAAAACAAATAAAAATGCAACTAAAGAAGACGAAGAAATACCCAGAACTCAGCTAAATGTCGAGAAGTGTTGGAATTTTCTGCCCGAAATGTAGGACCAAACGTATATACCTGAAATATGGTAATATTGCTCAAGTTAATAAAGTAAAGTTATGCGCTGATTGATCGTACGAGTTTGAAAAAAACCGTAAGAAAGAAGATGTACATCAGTAAGAGCAGTCGCATATGTTTCACCGTTGAGTTGACCAGAGACCGTCAAGAATGCTGGTTTTTCAAAAAAATCCTGTGAAATTAAAATTAATTTCTTGAGATCTAACTTTCCTGTTCTGCAACTGATGTATAAAAGCTCAAATTGTAAAGGAAAATTTTATATTAATAGCACTAGGCCACTAGAATAGCAAATTATATCTGTGATGGTTAAGAAAAATAAAAAGTTAAATTTTTGTTGTCATCATATAGGAATAACATAATACATGTGGGCCAGTATGTTCAGAATTTGAAGGGAAAAAAAACCTTACTTGCGACCAATCGATTAAACCACTTTCTGTTTTTGGAATGGCATCAGCTCGAGACTCACTAGCTTCTCTGGAGCTTGGTATCTGTTAACACAAGAATCTAGATTTAAAAAGTAGGATATAAGTACTGATAATGAACAAAATACTAATCTAACGTATATGAATTCCCTTGTTTTATATACATGAGATAGGATCTCCAACCCACAAAATAGTTTAATTATTTTGTAATGAAATCAATAAATATATAAATATAACTAAGGGTTCAGATAGCTAAGATTAGGACCTACATCAAAGAGAGCATACCAATGTGGTTACACAAAATTGCTCGCCAGCACCTTCACAATCTGACGCGGTAATAATAGGACTTGCGACCCAAACAAACCCATTCTCTTGAAAGAACTTGTGTGTAGCGTAGGCCAAAGCATTCCTAACCCTTGCAACCTGAAGTCAAATCAAATATTAATCAAAGGTTCTAGCATTATACAGCAAACATTTGCTACTACATAACGAAACATGAAAGAAATTAATAAAGAACTTCATGTCAGGTTTTACTAACAATCTGACCGACTAAAGTGGCACAATCTATAAACAGATGTTAGAATCACTTGTAAATAATCTAAATCATACCGCGCCAAAAGTATTTGTTCTAGGACGAAGATGTGCCTTGCTTCTTAAAAATTCTCGTGTGACCTTTTTCTTCTGGATAGGAAATGATGGATCACTCTTGCCAACCTACAAGTTAATCAAAAGATGAAATGATATTCAATTATAAGAATTCGTATAAATATTTAATTTGAAAATTAGTAAATTCAGATGAAAAGTAGAAGATATGAGCTTTAGGCTGTTGTTGGTCTATAAAACATACTTCCGTATTACAGGTGAAGATGCTATGATATTTTTCTCAACCTAAATACCATATTTTTTAGTAAAATACAAGTTGTACTAATAACAGAACAGATTTAAGTGTCAAATTTATACCGTAACAAGTTTTTGAATCTTCAACTCTATTTTCTGTTTCTTTCCTTGGCTTGGTACGACCAGACCTTCTACACAGACTGATGCACCTGTTGTTATTAAACCACTCTCCACCTATCACAAACACAAAACATGTTGTCAAGCTACAAATCGGCATCCAGGGCTTTGAATAATCATTGATTTTCTCTTTAATGATATGCGCAAAACATAAGTAATATTATTTAAAGAACAATTATAAACGGAAGTATAACTTGTTAAACAACGGTATCACTTTGGCAAAAAATTTGTTGCAGCCGCTTTGAGTATCCAATAACAAAACAGAACCCCAGGCTACAAATGGTGAAAATTGGTAGTTAAAAAACCCTTTATCAAAAGGTTAACCTTTGATAAGGTAGTTCAGAACATAAGTATATAGCACTACAATATCGTCAATGACAAGCATTTTAAATAACTAAATTTCCTGTTTGCTACCTGATCATAACCTTCAGCATCTGAGTCAATCACACACTGCATGTTCGAGAGGCACGAACCATCATTCACCTGCACTGAATGCATCACCCATTAACTATCCACCAAAAACGTACATTACGAGTTCTTGCTGAAAGTGCCAATGGTCTTATCAAAATGCATCTTCCACTAAATAGTAAGACAACTCATGGTCGAAGTTCACCATTCCAAAGATAAGGAAAATACACAAGATAATATGCATCCGTGGAAGAATCTAAGACATTGATTTTAGATGTCAAATTTTCGAATATGAAACTAATATAGCATAACCTGTTCGATTAAAGAGCCCCAATTTCTTGGATCTTAATCAAACGCGGTACAAATAAGACAATTCAAAACAAAAACCATAGAGTATGAATTCTGAAGATAATAATTTTTCGATGATCAGATCATTTTATTGCCTTGAATTTGATAAACTGTAACACCCCCTTCCATTGTTATAAAGGGATTTTACATAGAATTCTACTCCGTACTAAACAAAACACCAACATATAGCTGGCTTAAACGTCTATATATCAATTCTATCCTAAAAATAAAGTTTTTGTCTCCAGCTATAGGCATGTCTTCTCCAAAGTATAACCGTTCCTTACACAAAACCTTAATTAAATTTTCCCAAAACCTTGGTAATGATAATCAGATTTTGAAGTTAGCAATGTCATGGACAAATGTATACGGTGCATTAGGGTTGCAATCAAGTCAAGCTTTTATCAAGCAACTCGAGCTCGAGCTTGAGCTCGACTCGATCAAGCCAAGCTTTTATCAAGCTCAAGCCCAAAAATTAGCTTGAAACCTTTAACAAGCCAAGCTCAAGCTTTTGATAGCTCGGCTCGAGCTTTTATCAAGCTTTTTCAAGCTTTAATATATAATAAATTCATATAACTAATTAAGGAGTAATTTGATTATTAACTTAATTATAAGGATCTATTTCATAAATAAATAAATAATGTATTCTAAAATGACTTTTAACCCTAATTAATCTAACGATTTATATTTTGTGTTTTGTAATCTTCACTTGTTTTGTCCTTTTGAGAACATTAGCCAAAAGTAATCACAAACTAATTAGTACTTTGGCTAATGTACGTTTTTGTTGAAATACTTTGTACGCTTGAACATTAATTAGTACTTTGGCTTATGTTTCATTCTAATGTTGGATTTTGGTACGAGAATGTTATTGTTAGTTTTATTAATGTTTAATATTCACTTATAGTTTTTGTTTGTTTTACTTTATGCATATGTTTATTGATGAGTTTGGGCGTTTGGCTATTAAATACATTAATGTTGTACACATTCAAGCTTTTCAAGCCAAGCTCAAGCTTTAATCAAATCCTACTCAAGCCAAGCTCAAGCCTATATGGTTAAAGCTTGACAAGCTATCAAGCCAAGCTCAAGCCTACTTTTTTTTTTCAAGCCAAGCTCAAGCCCTGTCAAATCTACGGAAACCATATTCCGCAAATCTACGGAAACCATATTCCGCAAAGAACCATTCTTCTACAAACATGACATACTTCTAATTTAAAAACACAAAAACTTGAAGATACTTTTTTTGAATGGCATCTATTATGTATACATACTCACAAACCACAACAATCTCACTTTTGCCCACAACCTCTTGGTTGGAGACATGACTATCTCACGGGTACCGTCAGGCCAAACGCCCTTTTGGTAATAATAATAAAAAGGTCATAGATATGTTAGGGCCTAGTGGTAATGGTTGCAAAAGGCCACGGGAATACCCCATTTAGGACGCTTACATATGGGTCAAAGAATCGCCCTATCCCCGGGTAACCTCAACGGGGAAAACCTTAGGAGGGGTTTGTTTAAACTTATTTGTCTCTTTTTGTCTTATATATCATAAGCTCAATTTTTTTGACTTATTTTAAAACTTGTAGACTTATATATGTTTGTTATGACGTAATAAACTTATACAAGCCCATAAGTTCCCGAATAAGCAAAAAAAGGGGCTTATGGAATATAAGCCGAAATCAAGTTAGCTCATAAGCCCACATATAAGCTTAAACAAACACCCCCTTATTCGTTTACCCGTTACTATCTCCCACAATGTGTTTTGATAAATGTACAATCAAATATTCATCAATTCACACGGCAATTCGATATATCGAAAATACATACCTCAATAAAAGTGACACTACTCTGAACACGTAAAGTCCTAACCCAACCTCTAACAGTCAAAACCTGACCTAACTTATCCAAACCCTCATTTCGACCTCCTTTTATATCAACTATCCTCAACCTTTTCTTAAACTCCCCTATTTTATCCGTTTTCGACGTCTCTAACGTCTCGCCAGTCGAAACGGTAGCGGAGATAGAAAAACATCTCCGTTGAGGTCTGGAGTTGGTTAAGTGGTTGAAATTGTAGGTGAGTTTTGGCGTGTGAGTGGATGGAATGGTTATGAGTTGGTATTTGAGGTTGTTAGGGTGGTTGTGATGGTGGTGATAGGTGGAGAGGAAGCGGAGGGTGGTGGTGAGGGGTTTCAGGCGGAGGGAGACGGTGGCCGGAGATAAGGCCGCCGTGGCCATTTGTTTGTTTGGTGATGGTGTTTTTTTTCTATCTATTTGCTGATGATTGTGTTGTGCTTTACTCGTTAGTCGTAGTGTTTAGAGGTTTTAGGGTGTGTTTGGTTTCCGGGAATGGGAATGGGAATGAGAATGAGAATGAGAATGGGAATGAGAATGGGAATGGGAATGGGAATGAGAAATGGGTATCACTTAGGGATGGCAAAAAAACCCGAACCCGATTGAGAAATCCAAAACTCGAAGTTTTTGGAGCGAGGCGAGGCATGCTTATCGGGTTATGAGGCGTGTTTCAGGGCATTAACGGGAAATTTTATCGGGTTTGGGGCGGGGAGCGGGGCACAACATCCCCAACCCGCCCCGCCCCAAAACTATATATACATATAGATCTATTATATTCATATGTTTTTATGTTAGTATTTACGTAATAAAAACAATATTATCGATTTTTTATAGTTTTGTATATTTGTAAGATTATAAATTGTGATTAGAAAAACTTTTTTTGTGTCATGTTTTTTTAAGAATTTTTGATTTTTTAAGCGTGATTTATCTTTCTATGATACTAAAAGATTCAGTCCTTTAATTTAATGTGGAGGTCTTCATAATGTGGAGTCTTAATGACATTAATTTTTATTTGCCTACCAACGAGTTCCATGGAGTTCCATCCATTGATATATTATAAATCTCATTCACTTAATTGTGTCTCTCGACTGACTTTTACATACTAATTGCTAAAAACTATTCATATTTATTCTCATAAGTTACATGAAACATTTATGAGAAAGTATAAATACTACTGCAACACACACATACAAAAAACCACCAACAACTCTCTTTTTCTGGGGACCTTCAACATCATCTTATTGCATCCAACCGTGTTCATCTACTCTCTCTTTACCCCTGTTTAGTTTTTGTTTAATTTTTATTTCGACTTACAGTTTTTTTTTATACATGTGTGTTGATTGTTGAGGTGTTTTGGAGTATGTTGCGACAACAGGTGAGTTTACGATCTCAAATTGATATGATTTTTTTATGTGATGTAAGGTGAACATCAGAGAAAAGAAAATTTATGAAGACTTAACATGATGATTTTCATAGAGATTAAAAGATGAATGAAGACAGATTAATTGATATTTCTCGAAATATTAAAGAAACTTTTTTCTCAAAAGATCTATTGTTTTTACTACGTAAGTTTTTCATGCGTTTATCTACTTTTTTCTTTTTATCATTGTTTGTTTAATGTTGGTTATATTTTCGTTTAGTGTTCTTTGTTTTTGGATGGTTAATAGTGTTTGATTTATAGTTTATGTGACGTTTATAGTGGTTGATGACGGTGAAACTTGAAGATATGAGATAGCAAAACTACATGGTAACAAAGTTAGAGGATTCAAATTTGTAAAAAAATTTATCTAAATGAAAGTGTTGTAAATGTTATATTATTTTACGTTTTGGCTATAAAATATGTGTCTATCTTTCTTTATTTGTATATCTTAAATTGATTATCCATTAGTAAAAATACAAGGAAATGTCATATAGATTATCATATTACACTTAATTTATATCTATATTTATATCTATACTATATATAAATGATATTTGCCCTATTCTTGAATTTTCAACATTTATTTTAAAAAATGTTGAATTTTCAACTTGCACACATCAATGCATAGTATTCAACTCATACAAACATAATTAAAACTTGACAATTAAACATTTTCAACTTTTATTTTAACTCGGTCGAGTCACTAGGTTACCGGTTCGATCACCGGGTCAACCCGGTCGGTCGAGTCACTGGGTTACCGGTTCGATCACCGGGTCAATCCGATCTTTCACAAATGTTGAAAAACTTTAAAAATGGAAGGTCTTTAACTTCAAAAAATGGGAAATCATTCTCAGTGAAAATGCCATAAGCCTCACAGGAAACAAGGATTACCCCAATGTTTGTCTCTGCTACATGCTCTACTGTCTTGCCACTGGAAAGCACTTCAATCTTGCCTACTACATCGTCAATAGAATGGCTAGTGTAACCAAGAGCGCCGATATGACTCTTCCTTATGGGATGCTTCTCACTCGACTTGTTGAACATACCCGCGTCTCTTATCCACATGCATTCTCGGATGATCTCTATCTTGTGGATCACGTGATGATCCCTCTATCCGAAAGGAGAGTCTTCAGGATCATGTCAGGAGGAAAAAGACCTCGGCTCCCAACTCCAACTCCTACTCTCTCAGGATCATCCGAATCAACCTCTTCTTTTTCTCATTAAGAAGAAGAAATTGATTTTTTAAACAACTTCACACTTTATCTCATCCCCTACATCAACCAACTTCCACCAATCGAAGGAGGATAGTCACAGGAATTCAAGCAAACCAAGGGGGTGTGCAAGTGCCTTGGGCATTTCCTCTATAACCTTGAGAAGAAGAATAAGTGAAGGTGTGCTACAAGGGTTGTGTGTTTAATGAACATGTTTGTTTTAAACTATTTGGTACTTGTAAACTTATGAATTATCGTCGGTACCATTCCATGTACGTTTGAATTCTTGTATGATGTGTATTAAACTTGATTGCTTAAGACTTATGTATGATTTCTCATGTTTTTATCCCTTTCTTTATGCACTATGGAGCGTTTGGCTTAATAGAATTTTCTAAGTTTAGGACATTATGATCCCTCTATAATTCGTAGGATAATCTTGTTCTGGTATTTGATCCATAAATGAAAGTTAAAAACAGGAATAGACTCGCATTTAGATCACTACCAAGGAAATAAAATTCTTAAGAACTTTGCTTGTTGCAGTCGGTTCCTTCTGCAGCAAAGCCCGTCCCTTTGAGGACAAAAGAACCGGCAATGCTGGTTCTACAGAGAGCATTTGCTCGTTTTTAGGTGATCATTTTTTGAACTAAGCTCATAAATATGTTAGTTAAACTTGTCTTAATGTGATTTAATTGTTGGTTGTTTCTTGTTTGACCTAGAAATGAATCTTAATTATTATGTTTAGTGAAAAATTAGTGGTTTAAGCATTAAATGTTTTGCATGGCATTTGAATATATAATTAGAGCTTGTTGATGAGTTGTCATTTTATACACTATTCTGGGGTCATTTAACCCCCTAAATCATGCAAATATGCCCAGATTATGTGCTTAATAGTTTGTTTTTTTGTTTTTTAGCACTTGGATGGCATTTAGAGGGAATACACGTGACTTGGGCTCATTTGGAGAAGAAACGAATGAGATTAGGGATTGATTGTGCAAATATAGGCACGACCAGGCTTCGATGAGATCGAAGGATGCTTTGGGTGATTGCTGAGTATCCAAGTCTTGAATAACATGTGTCAACACAAATGAAAACACTACGTTAAATGAAGCGCAGGGGGTGTCCCTGCGAATCACCTCCAGCGTGAGAGTAAGTACGTGATTTGTATTTGGTAAAGTATGATAACGTAAGTAAGAGTGTGTGTAAAAGTTCTGACCATACCTGGAGCCTATACCATCTATTTATAGGTGTAGAAATAAGATGGGACAAGGCTTAGCACATAGACCGGTGATTGTGGGGGTGTCCCGCGATTTAAGGGGTGATTCTGAGGGTTATGTACCACGATCTCTATTTTTGCGGGAAGACCTTGATAGAGATAGAGAACGTGGGTTTGACCTTTGCTCAAGTTTCTTCTAAGGCCCACCGCGAAGGTGTAGGGCTTCGCGTGGCGGATTCCCATACTGGTAACCATCCGAAGGTGGTTTTACGTCATTCGAAACTATTCGAAGGTTATTGGTTGTAATTGGGAGAAGGTCCCTTTCAGGCTTCGAAGGGGAGACCTTTGAACCGGAGAGTAGGGTACGTCATCAAGCCCCCCATTCGAATGTAATGTATGCATCTATGAGTGCATTACTTTCGACTATCAATATACGAACTAAATCATAAGCCATACCGAAGTCTTTTTCGTGCAATGAACATTAAATGTTACTTCCTTTTAATAGGGGAGTTGGTTGAGAAAGGTTCATCTCGAGAAATGTGTGCGCTCTTCTTTAAATTTCAAACGTCTTTATCGATCTTACTAGACACGTGTACGGGCCGATGCTTTTCTTTCGCTGCTATATAGTTTCCTTATATTTTTACCTTTTCATTCTCTGCCAACTATAGATTGTTTTCCTTGTGGTAACTTCTTCTTCTTCCTTCCATGGATTCTAAATTTACATTCGCTTCTCAAACATGTACATTAACGAGGGAAAGACTGAATCAATTTGTTATTGACTTTGACATTCCCCAGGATGTCAAGATCATCATTCCCAAGAAATCGCTGACCATATTAGACGCCCCTTTGGGTTACGTTGGTCTGTATACTCATTACTTTTCCCTTTCTAATTTAAGGCTTCATATTCCTCCTTTCATATGTAAGGTCTTGAATTATTTCAAAGTACACATCTCCTGCTTTAATCCATTTGGTATGGTGAAATTGACCACCTTTGTCGTGATGTGCAAAGCTTACGGAGGTGAGCCTTTTGTCGATCTCCTCATGTCTTTCTTAAACCTTGGTCCTGCGGGTTACTGGTTAACTCTCTCTAATAGGGGGTGCTGATGTCCCCAAGGCTCTTCATAATCCAATAACCCATTTAGGGAACTGGAAAGGTAGTTTCTTCTTTATTGAGAATAAAATCATCCCTTCTGACTATCCAGAACTCATTCTTGGCGAAAATAAGTTGGACAAAAAATCATTCAATGATAAAGTTCCTTTGCACCCTGAAATGGACCCTTTGTACGACCAGATAGCCACATATCCTTATATTGTTCGAACTTTTCCGGACCCCATTCTCTACCTCGCAGGTTTGAAGACTACTTGGGAACATAGTCCTAAGAAACCTGTCATTTATCATCGGGGGCAGGGTATATTTGCTTCTTTATTTATCTCGTGGTTTAACTCATTTATGCTTTCGTTTTATTATCATCAGTGTTTTGTAGAGATGGACTTTAGGAGATTTATGCTTGGAGAAGTTGATGGTGAGTTGAATTTTCTACCTGCGGAAGTTGCTAGTGAAGGTCGAAACTCCCCATCTACGAAATATGTAAACAATGCCCCCATTATTGATGCTACTCCTCTATCTTCTGTTTACCCCTCAAATGTTGTTGAGAATGCTGTTGATTCTGATGATCCTTCCTATGGGGAGGATGAACAAACCTTAATTGGTCCATCTTTATCTCCTCACCCTGAGGCTAGCAAAAAATTCAAAATTCTCGGCAAGAGGAAGGTTGCTTTCGATGCTCCTGAGAGGGCCTTACCTCCGAAAGTTCAAAAAGTGCCTGCTCGAGCTAGTAAAGTTGTTGGTGAGGCTTCTACTCCTCTGGATGTTGACAGCGATTTTGATATCCATGGTATGCTCTGATCTTCTTCAAAATGGACCTCTTATGTGATTTTTGACAATATTATCATTTATTCTTCATTTTTTGTTTACAGAGTTTCCTTCAGCTAAGGAGTTGAAGGATGCGACAGACTGTCATTAGGTTGTTGCGCATGTTACTCCTCCATCTGGGAAACAACATCTTAGGGAGATAAGCATAGAGCAGCTTTGCGATATTCATGATAGGGCCTATATGAGACAAGTTGTTCTTAACAATGTGTTGAACAGCAGGACTCGAGAACTTATGTATGCACTTCATAAGGCAAAAACTTCTTATGATGCTATTCGAGAATGAGAGCTTAAAAAGGATAGGGCTTATGCTGAATTGGAAAGAAAGTGTAATGAGGCTCTACAGGATTTGGATAAGAATCCTCTTGTCTCTGATATGCGTGTTGAGATCAAAGATTTGCAGGGACAGGTGGATGGTCTTCATAATGAGTACAACATGCTTATACTTGAAGAGAAAAAATGGGCTTGTTATGAACAGATTCTGTCTTCTCTTCGGGCTAAAATCGAAGGCATTGAGTCTGAAAGGGAGAGACTCAAATCTTCTGAGATTAAATTGTTACAGGAGATAGACAGCTTGAAGCAAGATAGAGCTGTTGTTGTTTCCAAAGTTGTCCCGATCGCATCTATGAAGCTTATTCGCAGTGATGATCTAGGTGTCCTTGTAGCAAAGCTTGTTAGGTCCTTTATTATTTATGGTCGCTGTCAAGCTTTCGAAGAAGTGGCTGCTATGGAAGAGCCTTTTGTTTTAAAGAATATGTCAGACTATCGACCTTCGTCAAAAGAAGAGTATAAGCAAGCTGGTGATGCTTTAGCAAATGCTTCATATCCCTTCTTAGCTGAATATGTTGCCAATCCGTATGCTTCGTTGGAGCATCTATTATCGAAGAAGCCTCCATTGCTTCGACCAACCTTTTCTGGATCTCGTTTCAAACCTTTGCCTCCAAAGGTTAAGTATTGTTTAATTGTTTATTTTGACTATTTTCGTGTGTCTAATAACCCGCGACTTTAGGTTTGATTTGTTGTAAACGTTTGTAGGCCTATGGGCCGTTTTCCTTTTGCTGCGGTTTTTGTTATCAAGCGCAATTTGTTTTCGTAATGTGAGTTGCGTTTAAGGTTTTTAGATTGAAACCATTTATAAGAGTTACGATAGTCTTTTCAGGTGGTAATTTCTTAAAGTGGACTACATGTGTTGGAAACACTTGATAACGTGAATTTAGGTGCTTATTTTTTGAAGGGCTCATGCGTGGCCCTTCGTCACCCCTTCGAACGTTTTAAATCTTTTTGATAACGTGAATTTAGGTGATTATTTTTCGAAGGGCTCATGTGTGGCCCTTCGTCACCCCTTCGAACATTTTACATTTTCTTGAATAACAGAATTTAGTGATATTTTTCGAAATGTGTGGCCCTTCGTCACCCCTTCAAACGTTTTACATCTTTTTGATAACATGAATTTAGGTGATTATTTTTTGAAGGGCTCATGTATGACCCTTCGTCACCCCTTCGAACGTTTTACATTTTCTTAATAACGTGAATTTAGGTGATTATTTTTTGAAGGGCTCATGCGTGGCCCTTCGTCACCCCTTCAAACGTTTTACATCTTTTTGATAACGTGAATTTAGGTGATTATTTTTCGAAGGGCTCATGTGTGGCCCTTCATCACCCCTTCGAACGTTTTACATCTTTTTGATAACGTGAATTTAAGTGATTATTTTTTGAAGGGCTCATGTGTGGCCCTTCGTCACCCCTTCGAACGTTTTACATCTGACATAAGGCTCATGTGTGGCCTTGTACCAAATATGCAAGATCTTTAACCGAATCCCTTTTCATTGATAGTGCAGAAAGATTTTCATCATTTCAATTATGAACACTTAGTTTGCTACACTGTAATGAGGATTTAACAAGTGAACCTGTTGAGGGACTTTAAAATAAACAAGGAATAGTTGTTCTTAGACATAAAACTTACGTAAGTTTGTTTCGTTTCACGTTCGGTCAACTGCTCCTCCAGATAATGTTTCTAACTTGTAAGCTCCATCTCCGTAGGCTTTCCTTATCACGTAAGGTCCTTCCCATGTTGGTCCTATTTTTCCCTGATACTTTGCCTTGCTGGCGCTGTTTAATCGTAGGCACATATGTGCCTGGTTTTTTTGAACGAGTGTGATGGCTTAACATTTTTTTGTAAAAAGTAGCCTTCCAGCTTTTTGTTTGTAATGGGCTTCTTTATCAAGCCATTTCCCTTCTTTTCTTCAAGTATGTCCAGTTTCTCCGTCGCCTCTTTTCGTTTCGTTTTCTTTAGGATCAAAGTCTTGAACTCGCTTTGTTTCCACACTTATTTCTATGGGGATGACGGCTTCCAAGCCGTAGACCAAGCTAAAGGGAGTTTTTCCATTGCTGGACTTAGGCGTTGTTCGATGTGCCCATAGAACTTGTGGTAACTCATCGATCCATGCTTGGTGTGCTTTTCCCAATCTTCGCTCCATTCCTTTGATAATTTCTCTATTTGTTACTTCTACTTGTCCATTTGCCTGGGGGTGGTAGAAGGACGTAGATGCTTGGAGCGTTCCTAGTTCTTTACAGAATATTGGGAACGTACCTTCTACAAATTGTTTCCCATTGTCTGAGATTATTATATGAGGCCTTCCAAACTTGCATACTATGTGTTCCCATACGGACTTTTCCATGTGTTTTCTAGTTGTTGATATTAGCGGCTTCGATTCGACCCATTTTGTGAAGTAGTCTATGGCTACCACTAAAAATCTTGCACCTCTAGGTGTTGTTGGCAGAGGGCCAACTATGTCGATTCCCCATTGTGAGAAAGGCCAGGCTGACATGATGGATGTCATTTCCTGCTTTGGTTTTCTAGGTACCAAAGAATAGATTTGGCAGGCTTCACATTTCTGAATTAATTCTTTTGCGTCTTTGTGCATGGATGGCCAATAATATCCCAATCTTGTTATCTTTGATACTACTGACCTAGGACCCGAATGCATTCCACACGACCCTCCGCGCACTTCTTTTATGATGTTCTTGGCTTGCATTGGTCCTACACACCTTAACCATGGTGACAAGTATGATCTTCGGTACAACTTTTCTTCCATCATCTTGTATAATGGAGCCTTGATGCGTAGCTTTCTTGCCTTTTGTGGGTCGTCAAGTAGGGTTCCTGGTCTCAGATATTCTCGGATAGGTGTTATCCAGCTGTCTCTTTCTTCTCGGACTATGTCCGCCACTCCCTTTTCCGTGATGGACTTGTTTTGTATGACTTCGACTAGAACTTCTTTCGCGAGTTTGGAAAAGGTCATTGATGCTAGTTTGCTGAGGGCGTCTGCCTTTTTGTTTTTTTCTCTTTTAATGTGTTCGATCGAATAACTGAGAAAACTTGACAGTAGATCCATTGTTTTTTCTAGGTACTGTTTGATGGTTGGTTGTCTGGCTTCAAAAAGCCCTTTGACTTGATTTGCTACTAGCTGAGAATCTACGAAAATTATTAGTTCTCGTATTTCCATCTCTTTGGCTATTCGCAATCCTGCCAGGAGTGCTTCATATTCTGCCTCGTTGTTGGTGGTTTCGAATTCAAACCTCAATGCGTATGTATATTCTTTTACTTCTGAGCCATCGGAGCTTGAGGCTCCGTCAGTATACAGTTTCCATGCGTTTTCAGGTTCCGGTTCTTTTCTTTTGACTTCTTCGTTCTTTGCTTCCCCGTTTTCTAAAGGTGGTGTTTCTGCCAGGAAATCAGCTAATATTTGCCCTTTAGTCGAGTTCCTGCCTTTGAATTCGATTTCATGATCCCCCAATTCAATAGCCCATTTAGCTATGCGGCCTGACTTTTCTAGTTTTGCCAGAATTTGTTTTATGGGTTTGTCACTGAGGACTTGTATCGAGTGAGCCTGGAAATACCTTCGGAGCTTCCTTGCAGCGTACACGAGGGCAAGTATCAGTTTTTCTAATTCTGAATACCTCAACTCAGCTCCGTATAATGTTCGGCTTACGAAGTATACGGGGATTTGTTTCTTTCCCCTTTCTGCCATTAGTATTGCGCTTACGATTTCTTCTGAGGTTGCGAGGTACATTGTTAGAGTTTCTCCCTTTGTTGGTATGGCCATCGTTAGTAACAATTCTAGGCATTCTTTCATTCTTCGGAAGGCTTCGTCTGCTTCTTTCATCCATTGAATCATCTTTTCACTCGTACAACTTTTCAGAGTTTTCATGAAAGGGAGTGTCCTTTCTGCGCTCTTTGAGAGGAACCTACTCAACGCCACTATCTTTTTGTTGAGGTTTTGCATCTCGCTTACTGTTGTGGGAGGTCGTAAGGTTGATACAGCTTTTACTTTAGAGGGGTCTGCCCTTATGCCTTGCTTTATAATGAGATGGCCCGAATATACTCCCTCTTCTACTCCAAATGAGCATTTTTTAGATTAAGTTTCAGGTTGATTGCCCGAAGTCTTTCAAGAGTTTCGGTGATGTCGGCCATCATTTCCTCTTCGGAGTCGCTCATTATTACTATATCGTCGGCATTAACCTCCATATTTCTTCCCATCTAGTGACCAAAAAATTTGTCTATGAGCCTTTGATAGGTAGCCCCTATATTTTTCAGGCCGAAGGGCACTCTTTTGTAGCAGAAAACCCCCTATCTTGTAAAAAATGTTGTTTTTTCTTCGTCTATCTCTGCTATGGGGATATGGTGATATCCTTTGTAAGCATGAAAGCATTTCAGGCGATACTTATGGAGGCCTTCCGCCTTTTGTTCATCCACGGGTAATGGGTGAGGCTCTCTTATGCATGCTTTGTTTATGTTTGTGAAGTCTACACGCATCTTCCATTTCCCGTTGTCTTTTTTCACGACCAGGGGATTTGATACCCACGTCTGGTACTTAACTTCTCGTAAGATCCCTGCTTCTGTTAATTCTTCTACCTGGTTGTGGATCACTTCATTCCTTTTTGGGGCCAGACTTCTCTTCTTTTGCTTTATTGGTTCTGCATGGTTAAATACGTTTATCCGATGTTCGGTATTGAAAGTTTTCCCTCCAATCATTAATACTCTTGGTACCCCTGTTATGTAGGCTGAGGTCCATGCGAAGACGTCTACGTATTTCTTTAGGAGGTCGTGTAGCCTTATCTTTATTCTCGTTGATAACTGCCTTCCTATCGTAATCATCTGTTCCGGGTATTTGTCATTTATCACCACCCTTTCTTCTGTATCTATGCACCTGAGGACGATCTCTTCCTTGCCTTGGTATCTATTGGTTGAGCCGCCCTTTTCTTCTTTTGGTTTTTGTGAGTTGTACTCCGAGAAGATGGTACCAATACCCCTGGGCGTGTGGAATTTTATGGCTCCATAGACTGTGGACACCACGATCCCCATTTGTTGCATAGTGGTCCTTCCAAACAGTAAATTATGTAGTGAATCCGATTTTACGATTACGAATGTGAGTGTCTTTGTTACCGTGATGGGGCCCTCCCTAATCGTGATCTCCAGTGGTATTTCTCCCAATGGCCATGATTGTTCTCCTAAGAAGCCGATGAGAGGAGTGTTTGAGTCCACTCGGAGGGATCTGATTGACGATTTTAGTTTCAAGAAGCAATGTTCGTATATTACTTCATACGAACTTCCCCCATCTAGGTATACTATGTTCACTTGTCTTCTTGATATGTATGCCTTGATTATGACATGATCCGCTGAGCCGACATTCAGAAGGGATGGGAAGGCGATTTCTCCTCTCCCGTCGTGATTCGCATGCCTCTTTTTCGCTTTACGGTTTTTTCTGCTTATCATAAGAACAGAGACTTTGTCGAGTACTGGCTTCTTTTCTTATTTTTTCCTATATTCTGAGCGGGTACCAGTGGCTTTTTCTTTTTTCACCCCTTTCACCAGGTGTGCAAGCTGTCCTGATTTAACGGCTTCTTCTATTTGGTGTCTTAGCTCCCGACATTGGTTTATTTCATGTCCATAGTCTTCATGGAAATGGCAATATCTGGTCCTGTCTTTAGACCAGTTGGCTCCAGGTAAACGTGGAGGTTGTTCGAAAGTCCTGGCTGCTTTTTTTGTAGCGAGGATCTCTCTGGGACTTTTGACCAGGTTGGAGAGTAGTTTGTGATTTTTCTATTTGTAAGGGAAGAATCGTCCTCTATCCTTTGGCCCAATGTTATTTCCCCAAGAGAATTTCTTTGATCTTTTGGGGTCGTCCCTTTGGTTGTTCAAAACGCCATTAGTGGCCACCTCTCTTGCTTCCACCCATGTATAAGTTTTATCCATTAGACCTTTGTAAGTGGATGGAAGGTCCGTGGAGAGATGCTCGACCAAACTCCTTGTTTTCAAGCCATGAACAAAGCCTGAGATTCGTTGTTCTTTATGTAAACCTAAGATTTGCAAGGTATCATCCGTATATTTGGTGATGAAGGCTCGAGTGCTTTCGCCTTATCTTTGTTTAATGTTGTGAACCGCCATGCGTGTCTTTGTGAATTTCTTTTGTTGGCTGAAGTGTGATCGGAACTTGGCTTTTAGATCCTCGTAGTTAAGGATGCTACCTGCTTTCTGACTATTCCACCATATGCGGGCGGAATCTTTAAGGGTGTATGTGAACATGTGGCAAGCTACGAGCATCAACCATTTCTACATGTGGATAACCCCTATGGAAAGGTGCAAGAAATTATCTGGGTCCTCTTTTCCATCGTAAGAACCAATATGGGAAGGCAGTTTTATCCCGTCAGGAAGAGGATAATCCTCGATCCAGCTAACAAGAGGGGTTACGGAACCCGCAGAGTATGTGAGGGGTCCTGCAAGGTTTGGGTATGCAGGCATATTTGGTGGTGCGTACATAGGTTGTGCATAGAAGGGGTAGCTACTCGAAGGAGTAATAGTGGGATGTATAGGTCCATTATATGAAGGTACGCTATTATTGGTAAAAACATGCGGTATATACCCACCTTGATAAGTGAAGGCGCCCCCAGCAGGGGGATTGCACATCTGGGTCTGGAAAAGGAAATTCAGAGCTTGTCCATGGACAAGCTTCACAGGTGGTTGAGAGTAGGGGTTAACAGGGGTAGGAAAAAGTCCAGTAGGAATATGCAAACTACTAGGTATGAAAGGTTGAGCATGGTGCGAGAGAAGCGTACCGTTAGGGGGAAGGTTTTTCCTCCGTGTTAGTCAATGGCTGATGGCCTCCCTGAACGGAGGTTAACGATGATCGTAGGGGTTGACTGTTTTCGTTTCTTCCTAAGTAAGCCGTCAATGGTAGGGGAAGATTCGGCCTCTATTTTCACCTTCCCTCGCTTCAATCTCCGAAGGCCTAATACCTTCGGCATTCTTTCCCCTCCTGTTTCCTTCCCTTCTTAGTGCGTCCTCGAATCCCACAACTCTTTCTCGTTGTCTGCGGACCCCAGGGGACCTGAGCCGGAGGGTTGGAGTAGCTTCCCTGCAAGAGGCTCAGGCCTCGGTTCCATCTCTCGCTCTTCATCGTAGTCCTCACTGAAATATTCGAGTTCAGTTCAGAGATCTTCATTGCGTATCTGCCTTCATCGTTCCCTTAAGAAAGATTCAAGGATTTCATAATTTGCTTCTACAAAGGCAGGACTAATCGCAGGGTTGGGATTAGTCAATGTGGAAGCATGATATGCAAATGGCGTGTTTTCAGGAGTAGTGGCGGCAAACACGATAGTAGTTACAGGCAGTCTTTCGCTAGTGGTGTTGTTTGGTATCTGTGGTGGTGTTGAGAAACCCAGTGGTGACGTCATTTCTCTTCCGTTTGTCATGCCAAAAAAGTAGGTAGAGTGGTTTTGAGGTTATTTGACTTGGTTAGGACGGGACTAGTTGTTGCGGTCCCACGGATGGCGCCACTGATTGTGCAAATATGGGCACGATCAGGCTTCGATGAGATCGAAGGATGCTTTGGGTGATTGCTGAGTATCCAAGTCTTGAATAACCTGTGTCAACACAAATGAAAACACTACGTTAAGTGAAGCGCAGGGGGTGTCCCTGCGAATCACCTCCGGCGTGAGAGTAAGTATGTGCTTTGTATTTAGTAAAGTATGATAACATAAGTAAGAGTGTGTGTAAAAGTTCTGACCATACCTGAAGCCTATACCATCTATTTATAGGTGTAGAAATAAGATGGTACAAGGCTTAACACATAGACCGGTGATCGTGGGGGTGTCCCGCGATTTAAGGGGTGATTATTAGGGTTATGTACCACGATCTCTATTTTGTCGGGAAGACCTTGATAGAGATAGAGAACGTGGTTTTGACCTTTGCTTAAGTTTCGTCGAAGGCCCACCGCGAAGGTGTAGGGCTTCGCGTGGCGGATTCCTATATTGGTAACCATCCGAAGGTGGTTTTACGCCATTCGAAACTATTCGAAGGTTATTGGTTGTAATTGGGAGAAGGTCCCATTCGGGCTTCGAATGGGAGACCTTCGAACCGGAGAGGAGGGTACCTCATCAGGGACCTACACCAAATCCTTGAAGAAGTATTGCTTACAAAACGTGGAGACGGCGTCGCAGGCATAAAGCGACGCCGTCGTGATCCATCTAGTGACGGCGTCAGAGATTTAGTGACGGCATCAGGACGTAGCCGACTCAATGAGGATCTAGAATCATCCACGTAACGACGGCGTCAGGATTACAATGCGACGCCGTCGCAGCGATATCTCTATATATACTAAACTGAGTTTAGGGTTTCGGGTATGTAACTTTGTATAACTTTTGGGAGACGAACACTAGCTCTTGTAGCAACTTCATAGGTCGTTTTTAGGGCCTCAAAACCCTATTGAACTACCTTGAATCCATGTTTTAATTCAAGTAAGGTTATTTATCATTAATCATTCAATATGTCTATGTGTTGTGTGATTGATTTATCTCTTTGCTTTCTTTATAACATGTGAGGCTAAATCCTCCTTTATATTTGCTTATGATTGCATGAATGTCGGATTGTATATCCTTTTATTGTTGCTTCTTGATTGATGATTGTGCGCGTTAGGTTCTAGAAAACCAGCTTTTGTCTGTATCGATGTAGACACATCTAAGGAAACGCGAGTGCGTAGAAAGGATATCATCGGGTAACAGTCTTCATACTACCTTGCCCCTTTATATGATTGATCCCTCTTAAGATATTTCACATGCATTTAATGTACTCTTAGGGGCCTTGTAATAGTCTTCATACTACCTTACTTGTGTGTTGCCCTAACAGAACATTAAATAGATGGCAGGTTCGTGTAATCCGTTCATGACCTAGGAAATACTTACACATATCATCACAAGAGTGACAAGGCAACAAGATTAGGAGAAGCAATTTGATAAGTAATGCATGATTAAGTAAATACATTTAATTATCATAAAGTTATCACCAGTAGATTAGATATTAGTTTAATTAGTAGTTAAACAAACCAACCTCTCAAACCATAGATTTACTTGCTTTCCTATAAATATAAAAATACAAAAATAATCTTATCTCAACCCCTAGAATTCTGTTAGACTGTGATCAAGCCTTCCTAACCTATTCCCTTAGAGAACGATAACAACCCCCGATTCTTGCCTATACTACTACTACAACGGTTAGGTACTTTGCCTAGGGAGTTGTAAAACTTCTTGTAGAAGTCCCTTACGACAACCGCATCACTTGTATTCATCTTCCTCACTCACCCAAATCCTGCAAACAACCATCCTCTTATCCCACTCCTTGATCACCACACTCTATGGCTTCAAATGCTAACTCCTCCACCCAAAATCCACCAAAGAAATTACCAAGAACCGATTACATTGATATCTCATACAATGAAACATCACCTATCCAAGATCACCTCACAAACCCCATCACCATCAATCAAACCACCACACTTGACACCGCTCTTGCTCTCACAATACCTCCACCAACCTCTAATCAAACACCCTCGACTCAAGAAGCTATGATGTCACCCTTAGCTCTGAGAGCCTTTGCATTCTCTACCCCTCCTAGCTCACCATTAGATCCGTATCCCTACTTATCTTCCTTAAATGAACTACCACCAAGAAGCACCAATCCATTACCACAAACACTCTCTCAAGGTCTATCCCAAACACTCCCTCAACCAACATTCATGGACTTTAAACCATCATTTCCACCTATCAACCTCTCTATAAGTAGGCTAAGTGCTCAACTCGAACCATTCCTAAGTAGAGAGCAAGTGTTGGATCAACTTAGTTAATACCAAGATTTCGACTGTCACATTGAAGAAGCAATCTAAAACGCACAAAATGTGCAAAATAGTTTCCTTCCTCTTTTTACCACCACTTCATCACAAATACCACCACCACACTACTTCACCACCACTTCTACATCTACAATACCACCATTCAGATCATCACTCCCACCATCTAGCACCTTTGTTCCACTTGATCAATCCCTGTGGATTGAAGGACCCCCTATTCCACCACCACAAGAACACACTTGTCCTCATTGCCAACGCACTGAAACCATTGTCAACAACCTCCAAAATGAAATGAGATTCATGCTAAACCACATCCTTGAACATCTAAATCATCTATCAAACCAACAACCGTAGGATGACGATGAAAAGCTCGTGTGCCCTTAGTTTCTTTAGCTTTAGATTAATAGGTCCTTAATCTTGACTTTAGTTTTTGTTGACATTAGTCAATATGTTTTACTTCATGATTTGTTCCTTATGAAAATTGAATTATATGCTATCATATGTGATGTTCGTTCCTTTGAATATTAAAGTGGTCATGATCTTGTGTTCCCTTATATATTGAATTCGTGTTGAATTGATTATGAATTCGTGTTCTTTTAAATGATGAAATGGCTTACATACTGATCTCATTGCTTCTTGTAATGAACATTTTGAATAAATTGCTTCCTGTCAAAAATTGGCTTAGCTGACTTTTTTTGCAGGTCTGCCGGTTCTATTCGATTATTAAGCCGGTTCCTTTTTAGGAACAGAACCGGCAGCCCAAGATCACTACAATTTTTTTTCTATTTTAATTATACATCTTACAATAACAGCTTTTACAGGGTTCTTCCATTAAGGGGGAGCATATCATCCTCCTTACTAACATGTTTTTATTGTAGCTTTCTAAATTCATTTGGAATCATTGACAATCCCGTTTAGGGGGAGCACTCGTTAAGGGGGAGCTTTGGATTCGATTCTCTTTGAATCAAATTTGATCTTCTTCGAATCATCCTTGGTTTTATTTTAGTCAAACCACTCAAAATTACTTCATTTCATTACATAATCTTTCGTTGGTTAGTTTTTCTTCGACGCTCTTTTTGTTTCGACAAAAAAGGGGAGAAGGAAGTAAAAAATCCAATTTAAAACTTATAAAATCTGTAATTTACTTTCGATAAAATTGTGTTTTGTCATCAACAAAAAGTAGGAGATTGTTAATACAAATAAACCGTAAAAAGGTTTATTTATATATTACGATCTATCTATGTTTTGTCGATAACAAAACATAAAATCATCGGAATTAGAAAATAAAGTTTACTAGTTTTAAACCAATAATTTTCTAACTCAACTATTATTTCATTTACCTCACACATCATACTTTACATATTTTGTTAAAACATTTAAATACATTTTTAGAATAAAAATGTACAAAATAAGTTCTAAGCATAAATTAACAAAGTGTAAACTCAAAGATATTTTTCTATAAAAGAAAAATATTTTATACATCATGCATGACCTCAAAACATACCTAGACAAGATTTTTTGAAATCTAAATTTGCTTTTGTTGTCAGAGAGCCGGTTCTTTCCAGTTGCACTGGCCGGTTCCATTGTGGAGATGAAACCGCCAAGAACCGGGCTATAGTACTAGCCGGTTCTGTACCTTTGCATTGGCCGGTTCCATTGGCAGAACCTGGCTACAGTAAACTTCAAGCCTATAAATACCAAGTTATTTTTCTGGTTTTGGGCATCATTTAGACTAGTTCTCTTACAATTATATTCAACTAACATCTGATCATTAACCATGATCTTTTTTATTTTAGTGTTTTGGTGAATTTCTTAATAGGAGAAGTTCTACCAACTTTGGCATATGAGATCAAGCAACAAGGTTAACTTGGAGCAAGTATCTCTCACTTCTTGAAGATCTATCTATTGATCTCCAATTATCATTAATCATCATAGATTATGGAATAGTATGTTATTTGTACTTAGAGCATTTTGAGAAAATGTATTACATTCGGTATATTCGTAAAGACAGATCTATCTTTGTTGTAACTTTGCTTAACACCTATTGGAGGGTAAGCATTGTTGGGTTTTGTTGAACATGGTATTTAGCTTAGTACCAAAAAAGGGGGTAAATGGGTGAAGGTTTGATTCTACCAAGCGAAGAATCTGGTATTTAACTTTGTTCCGTTAAAAGGTGTAAGCGACGTTGTGAGGCTTCTCTGTCGGTTAAAGGAGTATTGGTGATTAGTGAATTCAAACTCTCGAGTAGGTGACTCGTGGAGTAAGGTAGGGCAAGGAAGGTGACCTTGTAGCTGAATCACTATAAATATCTGTGTCTTATATCCTTTACACATTATGGTTTATGTTTTATATTTACAAATTGTCATAAACAAATAGATCTACAATAACCAAACAATCAGATTAAAATTTTAAAATTGTAAAACTACTCAACCCCCCCTCTAGTTTTCCACAGTTTTGATTACGAATGGATGAATTGTGTTGTACTTTATACCAAACGGGTCAAGCCAAAATATTTAACGAAAAAGAGATCATGTCAAATGGGTCAAACTGGTTGACATATAATAATATAGTTTTTTATTTAGAATGTTCTATGTGAAGTGTAAGTGGGTCAGTCCAACCCTGACCGTCACAACCCGTAGTTACCCAAGCCACATGTCTTCCGTGCATTCAGCTTTAATTGATGGTTTTGGATGCATACTTTCACCAGGCGTCCTCAAAGTGAAGAGGTTTCTCGCACTTTCCAACACCTTTCTTTCTTGAGATAATTGACAAAAAATATTAGGCCGATGAAATAAGCGAAGTGCTGAACTGCACAGTTTGGCAAATGTCAACCAAGAGGATATTGGAATCCAAGAACTACATAATAGATTAAAAGGTGACAATTTCTATTGTTTTAATTACAAATGGATGAACTATGTTGTGCTTTATACCAAATGGGTCAAGCCAAAATATTTAACGAAAAAGAGATTATGTCAAATGGGTCAAACTGGTTGACATAAAAATAATATAGTTTTTTATTCAGAATGTTCTATGTGAAGTGTAAGCGGGTCAGTCCAACCCTGAACATCACGACCCGTAGTTACCCAAGCCACCCACACATCCAATTTTACACCAATGGAAAAACCATTTGAATCACAGGTCATATTGAACCTAAGGAGAACAATTTTGAATAAACATTAACATTGAAAAAAGATGGCGAGCCATCAGTGCTCAAACTTTGCTAGGTGGATGAGATATACATTGTAGATAGTTAAATATTAACGGTATCTTTGTACACTTACAATATGTTTATACTCAGGCGGTGGACCTGTAACAACAACAAAAGTAATAAATTGAAATGGCATGTGGCTTCACCTATTGACAACAATATTATTCCTGAGCGACACGGCTGCTCACTTGAACTATCAATCTGTCTCGTGGATTCCCCACCGATACGCGGTACACGACTACTCAAGGAGGATGCTTCCACATTGTTCATAGAAGTGGATGCCACGTGTTGATGACCACCTATCAAATACACAAACATATGAGAAGTTGCCAATGCGAATTCATATCGCAAAAGGATAGAACTAAACAGGACCATGCACTTACATAAAGCGGTAGCAGGTTTGTTGACACTATAGACAGAAGATCCTACGTACTCAGAGAGCTTAATATCATTTAAAGAGACCCGCAATTCAGGTTGAAATACCAATGTGGACTCTGACTCGTGTATACGGTGCCTCTTCGACAAAACATTTGTAGACCAGATAACCTCACCTTATTTCACTCACAAATTAATCATATAAACATTTTTTATAGAATACGTGCAACAATTTAATAACTACTTCCCATTGTATGAAACCGACATACCTGATGAAGACAATCATAAAAGGTACAATAATAATCTGAAAATTTAAAAACAACACCCTCGGGTAACGCTGCTTCACATGCAAAACCAATAAAACTCAGTTTAACTTCACCCGAACATATATTCAAAGCATTTAAACATAACCACTTTCTCCATACGCATTACCATATACATGACAACGATAACTTAAACATATTACCAGTCAATAATAATTTCTGGACGAACAAACGTTGTTCATATATGATCGTATTTCTTTGTAGCAAAGACGGAGTAAATATCAAAATGACTCAAATTTTATGTGTTTAGCTACGTGAAGTATACCTCAACGTCTTGCCAATCTCTTGAACTACCTTGTCCATCTGAACACTGCGTCAGAGTCTCCGTTAGTAACCTACAAAAAGGATGACACGACTATAGTTATTTTTAGCTTATAGCCTTATACCACATAAATAAAGGTAAAAGGATACTTTTGATCCAATTTATTTACTTCTCAGTCTCGCTATAAATACCACCTTAAAATTGTTAAATTTCCAAACCTAACAGACGATGCTAATTGTTGGAATATGTTCATATATGAATTAATATATGTCCGAAATATTTATTTGAACCTAAGGGGACGCACACGTTAATACGTAAACAATGTTTAATTAGTGTGTTTAGTAAACGCTCGTAAAAGAATAACAAGTATTCAAATAATAAGTCAATAAAGAGTTAAAGGACCAAAATATACAAAACCGAAAATAGAATGGTATGGTTTTTTGGCTTTGGTCATCTCCTATCGGTACCAAAGACGCCATTTCCATATTTTTAGGATCTTGAAAAAGGTCTATAGATAGGGGTTTTAAGTTTTTCATTATTCATATCTTGAAAAACCTAAAAAAAACCAAATTCTCCTTGTGCTCCTACTCCTAATACACGACCGACTTCAAAACCCAAAAGGTTTCGTTCTCTTGTTTCACCTTCTTGATCGATCGCAACAAAACCCACAAAGGATATATCGTGGTCTTTGTGTTCGACCTCAACAACAAAGACTCATTGTTGGTTTTACTTGATTGTCAAGATTCGTTGATCGTCGCTTGCTAATACACAACTAGTACTAAGCAAACTTCATTGTTTGCTAAGGAACTATTGTGTGTGGAAGCAAAAGGAAACATACCTATGATTCGATGGTGGTTATCACGTGAATTATCCACCGGTATATACAAGACGGTTTACGGTTACCTTAAGCGGTGTATCGTTTCGTGCTAAAAGGTATACATCTTCTATCCTTGTTAATTAATGTATTCTACATGTGATCTTTAATTCCGCTGCGTACTCGTGTTAATTAATTAGTTAATTAGATCGTAAAACCCAACAGTGGCATCACGAGCCATCGTGTAGAATCTTTAATTAAAAGGAATAAAAGTAAACAAATTAGGGTTTCGTGATTAATTTTTAATGCCCCGGTGGGCGGTTTTAGTTAAAAAGATTTGATCTTGACGGTTAATAAAATTAATTAGACGAGATCTAGGTTATATGTAATTTTATATAAAACTTGATGTATTAATTGTTAATAGTTTTAAGTTTCGTTAATTGTTAATGGAAATCCATGATAAAATCATGCAAATTTATCATGGATTGATATTAGATATTTAAATCTTGTTAATTTGTTAAAGGGATTTAGTTCAAATATGATTAAGATTCGCATAATTTTAAATATTTTCTTAATTGGTAAGATCCATGATTCAAGAATTCGGGAAGACCCTTATTATTGAATCAATGGGGCCTAAAATAGTTAAAAGGCTTTATGTGCTATAGGCATTTATTTATATAAGGCTTACGTAATCGAGTATATCGATGTATATGACCGGAGTTTATAGCACGAAGGAGCCTTATATGAATATGTGCATGTTTTAATTATTAGATAATTAGGATCATATTTAACGTTTGCATGCCTTAATTGTTAAGTGTGTTTAAATAAATGTTATTTAGTTTAGTTGATGTTTATTTGATTTATTTTAAGTTCTTGACTTGTGAGAAAATAAAAGGGTTTTTCTGAAAACAAAAATAAACATGACTAATGATTATCGAAATAAGATTTATTATGAACTATCTAATGCAAAAAGTCAAAAGTGAATTCGGCTTACATCCGATATAAAATCTTCCATGACTAGACTAGCAATATATAGTTTGTAATGTATTCTT
The DNA here is from genome assembly GCA_026074375.1 of Tanacetum coccineum. Classification (NCBI taxonomy): domain Eukaryota; kingdom Viridiplantae; phylum Streptophyta; class Magnoliopsida; order Asterales; family Asteraceae; genus Tanacetum; species Tanacetum coccineum. The sequence continues at coordinate 21,616 of BQNB010008536.1, read as the reverse complement.
TAAATTAAAGTTTTAATTTTATCAATGACGTAATTTGCAAAAGTACTATATAGTTGCAAGGATAAGGTTCGGGGAGACTCATCAAGACTTCGGTCTTGTAGATACCATTACCCTATAATACCTGACTACGTTGTAGTTTCCTTACCTTGTATACTATGTAGGAAGTCGCGAATGGTCTAGGGTTTGAATGATTTTTAATCATTCTTTAATCTTTTCCCGCGATAAAAAGCAAATCTTTAAATTTAAAGATACGTTGAATCGTCAATTTTAAGGTCTCGCTATTTATGTATAAGATACGATGATAATAGGTGATACCGTAATAATAACTTAATTGAGTAAAAGTTTTTATTAAAATAAATGTTACGAAGATGTATGCATGCTTCTTCGTACATATTTGACACGTCAAATAAAATACCCTTTTTCAACTAAGTTTTTGCCATCCAATTTATAAAGACACTTGTAGACTGCTCTTTACCTATGCGTGAGACGCATGTAGATTTGCAATCACAAGGTAATTATACGCTTTTCCGTGAGACGGTGAGTGTTACATAATTACTGTTTTAAAATTGGACGACTTAGCGTTGTTGTGGTTAGACCTGTTAACACGTGGCATAGATGGGATGAAACATGCTTACTAGATATTATTGTAATAAAGTAAGTCCCATATGGTTTAGGAATTGCAAAAGTTGTGAATTATCAATCGTTGATTACCTTTTGAATACACCATCACTAGCAGATCAACTGATGTGGTGGGGGTATGTCAAGTTGGGTCCTAACCTTAGGAAATTAATTGTTTATTTAATTAAACATGGGTAATTAATTTTCTTCAAGGAGTATTATCGAAAATACTAATTCTTGAACTTTTATGTTTTTGTAGATGGCACTACCTGTCTAAAACATAAACCATTCGGCTTTCAGGTCGATGTTTGAAATTTCTGGAAATAATTTCAATGACTGGTTTCGTCAATTTAAGATGGTCTTGAGAGTTGAAAGGAAATTGTTTGTCATTGAACAACCTATTTCTCTTGCTTCACCTACCGATTCTGAGTACGTACGCAGTGGAATGCGGTATATGATTCATAATGAGGTGACTTGTCTTATGCCGGAAGTATGACCCTGAACTTTAAAGACAAAATGAAAATTCCTCACATTATGAAATGCTTCAGGAGCTTAAATATATGTAAGAAACGTATTAAAAAGCTTGCAATAGGATGAGGGAAAAACCTGTTGGCCCATATGTCATTAGATGATGAATTATTGTGGAAGCTGGAATGTCTTGATTATGTGCTCCCCAAACCAAGAGCTTAGTGTTGGTTTAATCTGAATGGCCTGTCACTACAATAGCATAACTGGGGGAAGACAGTTGGTGAACTACATGTATACGCAATGATGTATAAAAAGTTACTAAATAGGCTGAAACACCACAAGTAATGATGATAACAGTGGTTAAAATCCAGAAGGCCATAAAAATCGCTTAAAGCGAAAAGCAAGATAAGGTTAATGGAAAGGAAGGATAAGGAGGTTTATATCCCTTAGCCTAAAAAACCCTAATCCTACTGCTATGGAGCGCCCAATTAAGGATACTCCTGCCACCACTACAACAAGAGAGTGGGTCATTGTAAGAGTAATTGTCCCTGCTTACCTTGCCTGAGTTGATTAAGAAGAAGAAGCAAGTGGCACTGCATTTCTTTCAGATGTCTTCATAATAGAAAATCTTCTTTCCTACTAAATCCTGGGGTGTACGACACTAGTTGTGTACTCCTTATATGTAACACAAAGTATGGTCTTGGAGAGTAAAGATATGCTGAAACAAGTAGAAAGCTTATTGAAGTTTTGACGTTAGTTATTCTAATGGCCTTGTTATTTTGTTTAGACAATAGTCATTATGCACCTTCTATAATTAGAGGTGTTGTTTCAGTTCACCGTTTTACGGATTTTGGAATTTCAATTTCTAAGAATAATGCTATTCCCAGTAATTGTATTTATGAAATTGATATGCATGATCTTGTACCAAATGTTAATTTCTAATTTATAAATGATTAGCACTAAAAGAGCCCAAACAAATTTTGGACTCTACTTTATCTATGACAAGAAATCGTTTCCACATCGTCCCGAAAGGGCGACTGATCTTCTTGGAATAATACATACTGATGTGTGTGGTCCACTTAGACATGTGTCAAGACAAGTGCTAGCTAACTTCCTTTACATTCACATATGGTTTATAGTCTTATGAGTTTATGTTTTACTCTTCTTAAACATAACATGAGGTTTTTGAAACGTTCAAAGTGTTTAAAATGAAGTTGAAAATCAACTCGGGAAGACCATTAAGGCAATACGATCAGATCGTGGTGGCGAATACATTAGCCAAGAGTTTAAAGATTATCTAAAAGCTAACGGAATTGTTCAACAGCTTACTCCTCCATACACACCACAACATAATGAGTGTTGAGAGAGAAAACCGCACTTTGTTATGAATATGATGCGATCTTTGATGAAAATCTTACAACCTCTGCCTTTATCCTTTTGGGATTATGCTCTAGAGTCTCGCAAAAACACGCATTCTCAATATGGTTCCAACAAAGAAGGCAGAAAGACACCATATGAAACAGAGGTATGGAAAGTTCCAAACTTTGTTTACTTAAAGGACTTGGATGTGAGGCCTTGTGAAAATAGATACGCCTGACAAACTCGAACACAAAAAAATATCTGAGATAAGTGTATCTTCATAGGATACTCAAAAGGATACGATGGGTTATCTATTTCTACTTCCACCTGAAAACAAAATTGTTGTTTGCAAGGTAATGCGAATTTCTTTGTAGAAGTTTCCGCCACCACCCCCCCCACATAAGTCACGAAATCAGATGGAGGGGGGGTAGATCTGAAGAAATTCAAGAAGTAAGAGAAGATACAACACGCTTCTGAAACCACAGCAACATTCCTCAAGAGGTAGAGGGTTTTGAACCACCACAAGAGGAAGTGATTCTGATTCGTAGGTCCGAAAGGATACATCGAGCTCCTAAACGCTTATGTCTAAATGTAGAGGTGGAGGAGCATAGTCTAGGGGATCTTAATGAAAACCCACTAGCTATACAGCCGCAATTTGGATTGAATCTAATAAGTGGAATGATCTATAAATGCGGAAATACAAATCTATGATGACAATATGGTATGGGGTCCTGGTCTGAATCTACCTCCTGGTTGCTAAGACCCTTGGACGAGTGGCTTTTTAAGAAAAAGAATGACATGATGGTAATTGTACACGTCTATAAGCTCGTCTTGTAGCAAGGGTTACACTCAACCTACGGGGTATGATTATGAAAAACTTCTCACCTGTCGCTGACATTAAGAGCTATTAAATTTCATCCCAATCTATAGCAACATACTATGATTATGAGATTTGGCAAAATGGTAGTTTAAAACATCCTTCTTAAATGGGTACTTGATGAAGACACTATATGGTGCAACCTGACGGTTTTGGTTGATCCAAATCATCCAAGAAAGTATGCAACCTTCAAAGATCCTTTTATGAGTCTTAAGCAAGCATCAAGAAGCTGGAATAAAGATTTGATAAGGAAATCAAAAGGTTGAATTTGCTCAAAAAAAACTTGATGAGCCTGTGTATATCAAAAGGCTAATGGGAGTAATGTTACATTCCTCATCTTATATGATGATGACATAATCATCATAGGTAATTCCATTTCAAGTTTACAAAGAGTAAAGGATTATCTTGGAAAGTGTTCTTCTATGAAGGAATTTGGGGGAAAGCAGATTTATTCTTGGAATCAAAAATCTATAGAGATTAGATCGAAGCGATTAATTGACTGTAGTCAAAATGCTACATGGATAAATCTTGAAGAGATATAAAATCGATAATTCCAAACGGGTCATATCCCCCTGCAAGAAGACTGACTTGAACAAATCACAAGGTGCTCAAACTCCTAAAGAGTTAAATCGCATGAAAAATGTACCTTATGCTTCGGCTGTAGGGTCCATTATGTATGCGGTTAGATGCACTAGACCTGATGTTGCGTTCGCGCAAAATATAACAAGCCGATTTCAACAGAATCCAGGTGAACTTCACTGGACTGCTGTGAAAAACATTCTTAAGTATTTAAGAAATACTAAAGATATGTTCTTGGTTTATAGTAGAAATCCGGAAGCTGAACTTCGAGTTAATTGCTATTGCAATACTGGATTTGAGATCGATATAGATGATATGAAATCTCTGACAGGATACGTTTCGTTTTGAACGAAAGCGCAGTAGACTAGAAAGCTCCAAGTAAAGTACTACTGAAATGCCTGCTACACAAGCTGAATTACATAGCTGCTTAAGAAGCAGAGATGGAAGCTGTTTGGATTAGGAAGTTTATTTCAGGGCTTTGTATAGTACCAACAATAAACGAACCAATTAGGATGTTTTGCGACAATTCAGCCGCACTTCATTTCGCCAACGAACCGGGGGTTCAGATGGGCGCCGAACACTACCATAGAAGTAACCTTCTTAAAGTTCACACAGATGATAATCTAGCATATCCTTTTACGAAGGCTTTATCTAATACCAAAGATTTACTCACATGCTAGAGCATGGGACTTCATTTAGCTAGTAGTTTCATGTAGATCTTTATTTAGTATTTGGATAAGAGATGTTTGAACAATTAATTTTATGATAATGATACTTGGTATTTTTTATATATAATATATATTAAATTGTGACTTTATTTGCATGTTTAAATCCGTGAATAATAAATGTTATTATTCTAAATTAATCCGTTGTCGATTAACAATATGGGAATATTGTTAAACTAAGACAATTCTGAGTGATTGGTGATATTGGAGATATTAAGGATGAGTCCACCAAACTCACATGATATTCATAAATGAATATATAAGATTTCCCCCGCCACAAGAATATCACTTTATAGATCGACGCCAATCAATTAATCTTGTACGTGATTTTATTTACATAAATCCATAGACTATGAGATGCAAGTAAGGATTAGGCGTATGTGGATATTCCCTTCTTGTTATAGATTAAAGTGTCCTGAATAAGAGTAACTAATAAGGTCTATAGTCAGAATGATTTAAGCACATGATGACTGGACACTGTAGTCAAATATAGAATTTGTTCCTTTCAAATTGTTGTATAGAAGATACCACTGGGCCCCCTCATAGAAAATAAAACAGAAGTGCGTAAGCCGTGACCTGAAACTCAAGAAGATAATGTACTCATTTGATTTTCATAATCTTGATTACTTCATGTATGAGAAACAAAACGTTAAATAAGGAATGACATGGATCCATATTCCAATTTTAAACAAACGGTATCGGAAACAAAGATTGGTAAATTCATAAATCATGTTTTCATAACCCTGTGAAACCATACACACATTCTCTGAGAGCATTGGCGTGTTGCTTAAGATATCGCTTACTAATGTTATTATATTATTCAAACATAGTCCAAGTGGGAGCTGTTGGAATAGTTCCTAAATGAATTAATTAATATGTCCGAAATAATTTTATTTGAACTTGGGGACACATAACATTTAATACGTAAACAATGTTTAATTAGTGGTTTTAGTAAACTATCGAATATGATAATCAAGTATTAAAAAAATATTAGTCATATAAAAGTTAAGTACTAAATATACAAAACCGAAAAATAAAGGGTATGGTTTGGGCTTTGCTGTCTTCAAGTCGTTACAAAGCCCATTCCATATGGTTTCGGATGCTTGAAACAAGGTCTATATATCGGGGGTTAAAGTTTTTTCATTATTCAGTAATCTTGAACAAACCTAAAAAAAACAAATACGTTCCCTTGATGCTCTACTCTTAATACTCACCGAAACATTCAAAACCAAAGGTTTCGGTTCTCCTTGTTTCTTCCTTCCATGGTCGATCGCGAACTAAAACCCACAAAGGGTTTTCCGTGGTCTTTTGTGTGTTCGACCTTCACCAACAAAGACCTCATACTCGGTTTACTTGATTGCAAGATTCGTTGATACGTTTGCTAAAACTACTAGTACCAAGCAATACTTCATTGTTTGCTAAGAACGTATTGTGTGTGGAAGCTTAGAGGAATCATACCTTTGATTCTTGGTGGTTTCGCATGGTATTATACACACGCGTATATAGAAGACGGTGTTTACGGTTACCTTTAAACGGTGTATCGTTTCGTGCTAAAAGGTACACTTCTTCTATTCTTGTTAATTAATGTATTCTACATGTTATCTTTGTTCCGCTGCGTACTCGTGTTAATTAATTGGTTAATTAGATCGTAAAACCCAACACTAATCAAGAACATGCTTTTCTTTATCACAATCATTTATTGATATAAACAAACTAAAAAAAGAAAATGAACTTCAACCCATATAAATATCCTTCAATTAAGGTTTATAAACTTACAAAACGGAGTAAGGAAGAACCTCCTACATGCAATTCCAAGTTTAAAACCTCAACACCTTACAAAATTAAAAGAAACCAACAAAACACACATTAGATAAATTAAAAGTAGTAAGAAAAACCGGTAAATAAAAAACTTTAAAAAAGTTTAACCTGATGATTCTTCAGCCTGCCATCGGTGAATAATTTAACTCGATTATGACATGTCTATGAGTGAAACAACGATTTGGTGGCAGAGGTGGAATTTTGGAACAATGGATGATGAAGACGCTGGGAGGATGAAGATTGTTGTGGATGGTTCTAGATGTGACTTCGGAGACAATATATCAAACGCAAACATAGACTAAATAAATTAAAATTAAAAAAAGCCCAAAACAGCGGCCCACAACAACAGTCCAACGAAAAAAAGTCCGGCCGGTGGCATTTTTGTCACCACTTGTAACAGGGATTAGTATTATGTTAAATTAAGATTCAACTACAATATATTTTTTCAAAATCATTATTTATTGACCGACAAATGTAACGATTGCGATGAGGGGTTAATACCACTTTAACAATAACAACATGAATAAATTTCTTTGTATATTTTGGTTTTGTACTGAGTTGCATCGAAGTACCGTTGAATATGTAGTTTGTTATTTTACGAAATTAATTGATACATTAGAGAGTTTTAGCTTATGTAGCTTACTGAGTTTTTCCTTACTTTGAAATCTATCACATATAGAATAAACTGTAAATATAGTGAGGCATATATCACTTAAATTGGGTTGATTTAAAAATTAAAAATTATTGATGTAACTCGAATCGTCTGTGAGCTACTAAAAGTAAACTTTCAAGTCCAATATTAATATATATAACAATTAATGTCACTTCAACCTTTTTTTTTTCTAATTTGAGAATATACAAGTATATAACTACATGTTTATCTTGCAACTTTCAAGCGAATAGAAGGAGTACGGTGACGCCGTTTTCTGGTGCAATCAGCCAACGACGCCAGAAAACGGATTGGCCTCACGTACCTCGTTAGCGTTTTTGCCGTTGTCCAGCGACCGTCACACACCACCAGCCCAGAAAAAATAATTTTTTTTTTTGAATAAGATAGCCGTTGGGGTGTTTGAATGTAACGGCTATATAGCCTTTTTTTTGTCTTTTCGCCCCAAAATATTCAAATTTTACCCCCTAAAAATCCTATAAATACCTCTTTATTATTTCATACTTCACACACACTTCCAATACATTTTATAACACATAAATCTTCACTTCTCTAATTTTTCTTTCAACAAAATGAATCCCAACAACCCTTGGATTACCGGAATGCTTAACGACCCTTCGAACCAAATGATCGGGTCGTCTTCGAATCCGGCCAACAATCCGGGCTCGTCTTCGAATCCGAACACCCAAACACCATACTTTCCCACGTTTTTTCAACAAAACCCATACATGAATCCCGACGATTTCGCTTTAATTTTCCTCATGGAAATGCAACAAACAACAACAATAATTCAACATTTTCGCAACAACAACAACAAAACCAAAATGAATCACAACCAAGATCCTCCCAACAATCCTTCCACCTTGTTGACGAAACCGAAGACGATGAAGAAGAAGAGCCGGTCCCGACCCATACATAAAAAAAACGAAGGTGAAGAAAGTGGCGAAGACGAAGAAAACCCAAAAAACTCAACCAACAACCGAAGACGAAGACGAGGCCCCGAAAAGAGCTCGTAGTTTATGGACCGACGGTGAGGAATTGCTTTTGGCGGAGACTTACATCCAAGTATCCGAGGATCCAAAAGGTGCAGGATCAAAAAAAGGGATACTTTTGGTATAAAATAGGATGTTTACAACACGAAGCACAAAGAGACTCAAGTACCCAAATCGATCCAAAGACTATGATTGACGAAAGTACTCCGAATGAATCGAGATGTCGAAATGTTTAATACGATTGTGTGTGAAACGGCTCATGATGAGCGGGGTTACATGGAGACGTTGCCGACAATGTTGTTTAAAAGAACATGGAAGAAATGATTTTAAAAACACTCGGCCAGAGCTTGTTGGACTTTTTTGAAGACAAGCACAAGTGGAAAAATCCCACTCGACAAATGCACGACTGTAAATCCTTCGGGTTAACGGAAGAAGGACCCCGAGCATTTGGCCCCGACCCTTGCCAAGGCCGACGGATGTTACCGGATCCAAAAGAGGCAACTGATCGTACTAGAACTCGAACCGCGCAAGTTTTCGGTTCAAACCGAAATGTTTCAAGAAATACTTTCAACAACAAAACGAGTTAGATCGCAAGATGAAGCAAGATGTTCTTGAGCGGGAGTCGATTTACTCGAATCTCAAAAGATAGCCGAGGATATGCGGGTGCTAACTATGGAACTAGAAGATAAAGAAAAATATAAGACAGTAAATAATTCAAAACAAAATGCAGAAAAAAAAATGAATATTAAAAAAGGAAAAAAAAAAGAAACAATAAATACAGCTCATTGGATCCGATGAACGCCGCTATCGTGAAGGCCCAACAAACACGAATCTGGGCAAAATATCCAACGCAAGAATAATTATCTTATGTATTTTTTAGTTTTAATGTCTTTACTTTTATTGTCTTTAAGTTTAATGTATTTTTTTTCTTGTAATGTGTTTTTTTTAATGAATGAAGGTAATTTTAGTTAATATTGTGTATTTTTAATTTTATATATAAAAAAAAATAAAAAAAATTCCGACGGCACCAGACTTTCTGGTGCCAACTGTTACCCCACGAATGTGGTGCCGTTGGGTTTCTGGTGCCGTTGGGAAAAAGTGCTGACGTGGCAGCACTTTTTCCCAACGACACCACTGTACCCAGTGCTCTAAGTCCAATTAATCAATAAAGCTCAAGTTTAACATTCTATCAATTTGATTACACCTCTAATCTAAGACTAAATGTAATGTTCACCAACATCGTCACTGCAACTCAGGGTCACATCATTTTTTCACTTTGGAATCAATTTCACTATTACACAAGTGTAATAAAACTACCGACTTCATCACCCAAACATATACACTTATACACAATTACTAGCTCATAACCCGTATTTAACATGGGTTGTATTAGTAAATAATTATGAGTAGTGTTTTACGGATTTTGGAATTTTAGTTTCTAAAAACAATGTGTTTTATTTTAATGCTATTCCCAGTAATGGTATTTATGAAATTGATATTCATAATCTTATACCAAATGTTAATTCTATTGTTAGCACTAAAAGAGCCAAACACAATTTGGACTCTACTTATCTATGAGGGAACAAGCAAAATGCAAACATGCTAACGAGTAGGGGTGCAAAAAAATCGGTTAAAACCGGTTTTCGGTTATTAGAAAACCGGTCTTAAAAAAACCGGTTTTTCTAATAACCGGTTTCGGTTTTTTCGGTTTTTCCGGAATTTAAAACTTCGAACATTTATTTAATAAACTTGTTAATTATCAAACATTTAATTAAACAATACACCGGAAACATACTAAACAAATACAATCATAACTTTTTATTTGCACCGGAAACATACTAAAAAAATACAACCATAACTTTTATTTAAACAATACAATTATACAACTAAAAATATATAAATACTAATACATTTCGAGCTTCGGCATGGCCATCACCCGAAAACATATTAGTGTACTCAAGTAGTCAAAAAAGAATTTTTTTTTTAAAAACTATTAGTGTTCGGTTATATTAGTGTACTCAAGTAGTGTTTTTTTAAAAACTTTTTTTTAAAAACTATTAGTGTTTTTTTTAAAACATATTAGTGTACTCAAGTACTCAAGTAGTTAAAACCGGGTTTTTTTTAAAACTATTAACGGTTATAAAAAAAAAATAAAAAAAAAAAATAAAATTAAAAAAAAATAAAAAAAAAAAACCGGTTAAAAACCGGTTTTTTAAAAAACCCGGTTAAAACCGGTTTTAAAACCGGTAAAAAACCGGTATGATTAAAAAACTGAAAACCGGTCTAACCGGTTCGGTTATATTTAACCGAACCGGTTAAAAAAACCGGTTTTTTAAAAAACCGGTTTCGGTTTTTCGACCGGTTTTTTAAAAAACCGGTTTTGAATTTGCATCTCTAATCCGAATCAACATCGTCTAAAGCATTCAAGAAAGAAGAAGTGTTGTAAGTAGGTTTTAAAAAAAGTGGGCTGCCAAAAAGAAGTGGGCTGCCAAAATAAAGGTGGGCTGCCAGAAAAAAGAAAAAAAAAGTCCAAAAATGAGATTTTATTTATCTCACCGAGATCCGATATCAAAATCTTGGCAAAATCTCGTCCAATATCGCCGAGAATTTCGGTTTCAATGTTTACCACCGAGATTTGGAACCGAGATTTTTTCTAGGTCCGAGATCCGAGATCTCGCCGAGATTAACTACCCAGAACAATACATTTGATATACTACCATTTTAGCTCAATGTTAATTTTATTATCTCTTCTAATAGTGTGTTGTTCAACCTATTCCATAGTAAAAGGTTTGACCTGTACCCATCCTCCCTATTTCAGAAATTAGTCATTCTCGTTTGATCCAGAAAGGTTCATTAATTATTAAACAATAACATACGTATTTATACATATTTAACATGAGTCGGTATACTTCTCTTACTTTAAAGTTAATAATTGTTTACATTTTTTTGCTCATAATGTGTATGTGAATGTAGACAAAATTTGGTGAGCAAATCGTTAGGGGACCCGAGAAGTGATTGGCTCTATTACTAAGTTAATGCCGTATACGAGTCTTACCTGATCCCCTTCTCCCACACCATAATTTGCAGCTAAGGATTTACTTTTCTCATTCTTGAAACATACCTGCTCTCATATTGTTTTAATGGCCGGGTACTTAAGCGAGGTATGTTAAATAAAGCTAAATCTTTTTCCTTAAAGTAGTAATATCACCATTTAGAGGGAGAGAAAGAACACCTTGAGTAACTAATTTTCTCATAGGCTAATTCTCTTTTTTTCTATTTTAACTATCAATATTAATTATCTTGGTGCGAAAGGAAAAACGAGATGTAACCTAATCCGTATGCATTCATATACATCTACTGCATGAAGTAACAACTTTTTTTCTTCCCAATCTAAACTATATTATGTGGATTTTTTAATTATTTTTTGGAAATGACGGAATATTATTTCGAGAATCCGAGGAAGAGACGAAAGAAAACATACATGAGCACGAAAGAAAGAAGACACACAACCAAACTAGAGAAAAAAAAGAAAAGAATCATCCTAAGACAACGAAACGTTTATAATATTTAACGATAACGGCAATATTTTATATCTCCATATAGTCATATAGTTGTGATATTTTGGTTAAGTATTATGTATAACGTTTATGTATTCACCGTAAAATAATCAAAAAAAAAAATAATATTTAACATGTATCAAATAATGCATAAAAACATTTAGCGAAACTAAAAATTAAAACAATTTCTTTCTGTCGTGTATGCTTGTATGGTTCGAGTGACATAAACATATGACAGTCAAAAGTTCAATATAGACCCAATATTTGTCATAGACCCAATGAACCAATCCTAGCCATTCATTTTTTCATCAAAAATAAAAAAACTCACTTTCCACTTTTTTTTTAAAATTAAATATCTCACACACTGTTAATCGTTACGCAAAACAAAACATATCATCGCGACGAGAATTAAATTATCTTTCTATAGAGGGGCGACACTATGTACTTTCGACGAACTTTTTTTATGATTTTATGAAGTCATATACGATTTTATGAAATCATATATGATTTTATGAAATCATATATGATTCGTTATACGAATCATATATGATTTTCGCAATTCGTGACTGAAACAAAATTGAAAAAAAGTTCGTTAGAATCACAAATCATATATTATGATTTCATGAAATCATATATGATTCGTTATACGAATCATATATGATTCGTTACATTATAAGTTTAATGAGGTTCTATGTTTTTATTCAATAAGCTTGAATGAGCTTAAAAATAAGCTATGGATCTCACTCGTGGGCTGTTGGGCCGGTTGGGCCTAAACCGTGAGCACGTATGGATCACACGAATCCCATTGTGGCCCATTGTTTTCCCCTAGTAATATATATGTTACAAAAATGTGTTCTACTGTCTAAAGATCGTGTATTCATCTCATATATATATCATGCATTACATGCAATCGTATGTTATGGTCGCATACGCATTCCCAAGCCATCGTATCTTGTTTACAACAAAAGTTTACGTGTGGTTTTCTTATGATCAAACGGTTTTCAAAGCCTTGCTTGTTACTAAGTCACGTTACATGTTTTCTTTACATTTTAGCACCACACAAGTTGTTATACGCAATAACATTGCGTATAACACATCCATTTTTTGCATCTAACATGCATGTTCTTAAGCTAGCACATCATATATATATATATATATATATATATATATATATATATATATATATATATATATATATATATATATATATATATATATATATTATATTATTATATATATATATATATTATAATATATATACGTGACACATTGACTAGCTAATAAGGAAAAACAAATATAATATAAGTGATCTGTACGGGTTCGAATGTGACTTACAAAGGTCCTACAACTTGATTTCAAGTGTGCGCGAGAAAGGAGACAACCCACGTATGAATTATTTCGACTAAATTGTTTAACCGAGGACTCCAGGACTTAGTGTATACCAATTCCTTAGTGTTTTTAAAACCCTTGTTGGCCGCGTATATAACCTAATAATATTTGTTGGCTCAAAAAACAAGGAAGGTAAGTGAGTGTGTTTGTGTGCAGTTTGTGATCCGACGCGAAAGAGAGGAAAGGTTTAAGTGTTTATGTTTTGTAAGAGTGTAAAATGGTATATGTGCCCAAGTATTTATAGGTAATTTAGCTAGTTACGTGTTTCTGGTTACACGAACAAACCAAATCGATCCAAGCCCTGGTGGGTTTGTGGTTTCTAGTTCATTAGACATAGTTTTGTTAAACCACACAAGTACTATTCTTAATTACAAGGTTTTGGTACAAGATTTGCTAAGATATGCAAATTCTATGATTTATATACAGACATTGTATGTAGCCGTGGTATTAGGGGTAAAGGGGAGACCAAATGGTTATTAACCATTTTATAAAGAGTTAACTAGGAACACTTAGTACTGATATTAATTAAAGGGGGGGGGGGGTTTGTACATGTACTTTAGGATCATTAGGAAGATTTCTAGATGTGTTTATGTGTATATCTGGCCCTAGTGGGTTATGTACACAAAATTTACTTAATTTTTGTGTTAAGGTTTTAAAAATGGGTATTGGTTTGAGTCTAGGTAAGTCTAGGTATTTCCAAGGTGTGTCCAAATGTATTTTATTGCAAAACATAACCCTTTTACGTGACCAATAAAAATAAAATACGCAAAGTTAATAATTTTCTTCTTAATAATTATATAACACTTGGTTGGTGTAAACCTTAATTTATTTGATGACTGTTTACATTAGATGATTATTTCTAGTCTACGTGATTTAGCTTAAAAGTTAATTTAAAAAGTAAACGCGTATCGGACCAAAATGAATAGTGACAAATAATAAGAGTCGTAAAATGACCTGAAATTGAGAAATGTTACACTTACCATGGGGACGGACCCCACGATTAGATTCTGGCGTTGAGAGTAAGAAATCATGTTGTCAGAAGTCAGAGGTATGTGTATGTTGAGAGGAGTCAGAAAGATTGTACCTTTTGATGTGTCAGAGGACTTCTTTTATAGGGGAGTCTAATACTAGGGTTTCCTAGTATTTCGCCTATAGTTATAGTGGCTAGAGTGGGACCCTTGTCGGGAAAGGGTCCACAGTTTTCATGCTTGCGGACATAGATTACCTTCCGCAGACGCTGTAAGGAAACTGTTACACTTTTATTAGTAAAAGCGAATTATAATACAATAAATTAAATTAACAAAAAATTAAATAACAGATAGAAAGGGGTAGAAGCAGAAGACAAACACTATATAATGATAAGTAAATAAAGCAGTAAAAGGTCATGGAACGAGGCTCGTGGTTTAACACGTTCACTTAAAACAGATTTCGTCGTCTATTTACCAGGGGTACACATACTAAGAATGTTGTACACGCACGGAGCCTATCAAATCTTGCCTGAAAAATCAAGGAAGTTGTCGTATATTTCTGATCGAAAGGATTGCTGGAACTTGGTTCCTATGGAGCTGCATATTTAGTTGTGTCTAAAACGAATGAGACCAGGCCTCTATTTATAGTGAAAACGTTGTCTTGTTTTCCAATATAAATAACTGCCCAAATTAAGCAAATATTTTATTAACAAAAAACAGGGATTTGCATATTTTTCTTAATGACACAATATATTTTTGTACAAACTTATTTGATAAGTTTAAATCTATTCCTAAAATAGATTTCTAAGATTTTGTGTTTCACGTGTCCCACTTTGAGACACGATATCTCATTCATATTATCTCCATTTTGGACATAATTATATATAACATATACTAGTTTTCCAACAATCCCCCACATAAATGGAAATCGGTCGAAAACATACGAAAGTTTTGGCAAAATTTTTGCGGTTGAGTACTGCATAGTTTAGGTAGGTGTGGACCCTTTGAACCTTCCCTTTTAAGATGCATTTAGTCTCCTAGATTCTGAGTAGACGCGATTTGTCTTGAACTCACATCTGTTTACATAGACTGACATACACACTCACTCAAGACTCTTCTGACACTTGTCAAGTCCTATAGTCGTACTCGAATGGTCAGACACTAGCCGGTTATGCAAGAGCTCTTAGGAATAACCCCCCAAAATTCCCTTTCGATGCGACCTACTTTCTCTCACATATTTGATTTCATCCAGAATCATTAAAAACATATGTTTTGCAAGTTCATCTTGTCATCATTATGATTTGTGATTATATCCTGAATCATTAAAGCCATATGTGTTAACATCAACACAAGTCACATTTGTTATAGAATGAAATAGGATGTTTCTCAATTTTAAGTAACACCCCTTATTGACGTTGATCTCCTTACATTTCTATGATTAGGTTGTCCTATTAAACCCAGATCTTGGGATCTCCAGTCAACTGGGTTAGGTTTTATTTTCCTTCATAGAACTCCATTCCTTTAGTGGTTTTTGTCACATTCCTTTAGACGACTCTCTAACTAACTCTCTGCTTAAGCCTTTCGTAAGCGGATCCACGATGTTATCCATTGACTTTACGTAGTCAATCGTGATAACTCTATGTGAGAGTAGTTGTCGCACCAATCACCGTCTATGATGAATATGTCTTGACTTACCGTTTTTCATTGTGATATGAGCTCTGTCAAAATTCAATTGACTATCACACTTTATAAACATGGCCGTTACCGGTTTACGCCATGTTGGTATGTCCTTTACGAATTAACGTAAATATCTCGCATATTCTATAAATTTATCCAAAATGATAAATTCAGATTTCATCATAGATTTATGTTGGGAATAATTCTTCATAAGTTACTACTTCTAGTTCAAGAACTTAGTACTGCTCAAGATTATAACTACCAGTACTAACTGGTTAGTACTGCCAGGAGAAAGTTAGTACTGCCAGTACTAAACTTAATACTGCTAGAGGACTTTAATATTGTTGCATGAAGATTACAACTGCCAGAAGAAGATAAAGACGTGTGAAGTGAAATGTATGAACTTATTATGTATATCTTATATAAATAGAAGATATGTAGATATCTTATAAAAGTTTAGAAGATTTGTATCTTGTAAAGGACTCCTTGGTGTATAAAAGGAGATCCTAGGTTATGGTTGTAAACACATCACAATAGACACATTTATAGCTTCAAGGTTGTAAACCCTTTAGTTACTAGTTTTAGATACTCGTATTATTCATCATAATAATATTGAAAGCTTTTTGGTTATATTCATTGTTCATTCTACTACATCATAGTTTACTATTACATTGATATTCTTCTAAGTACTAAAGAGTAGATTCGTTACCGGTTTACGCCATCTTGGTATGTCCTTTACGAATTAACGTAAATATCCCGCATATTCTATAAATTTATCTTAAATGATAAATTCACATTTCATCATAAATTTAGCTATAAATGTCTGTTTGAAATATTTTTAAGATTTCTAAGACATAGCTTCCCACTTAGCGTAAATACATCCGCTCGAGTGGATCTAGATTCTTATAAGAATCCGTATTTGCATTACCGTATCATTTGATAGCAGCCATATATCTTCTATAATGCAATATTGTAAGTATCATAGTACTTATTTAATACTTATTCAAATGGTCCCCACTTAAATTATTGGTATATCTACTTAACCTGACTATCTGTTCTAAATCAGGTCACACACACGTCATTAGACACATAAGGTGCCCAATATTCTTTGAGTATTCAAAATAAGCAACACATTTACCTCTATTTTAAATAGAAAATGATGTCATTAGATTCTAGCTAGGCCTGAATCCCTCACATTGAACCTCTCAAGAATATTGTCCTTATAATGTTTTTGACTTCAAAACAAATCCATATTGGTTCACATCCAACAACCATATCCAACAACTAATGAAGTTCATGTCAAATCTTGACTCCAACATATCATTAGTGGATTTGTTTATTTTCTTATCACTTCAGTTGATAATTATACCATCTATGTATAAACACAAGAGTACATATATAACATCGATCACAAATACATCCATTAATTTCAAATCCACATTCTTACATGATATGGTGAAAATTGATGTCCTTGTTTGGGAGCTTTCCTTAAGCCATATAATGACTTAACAAGCCTACAAACTTGCTCTCTAGTCCAAGAGCCAGGAAACCATCAAATTGGTTCATGTATAGTACTTTTTCTAAATCCCAGTTTAGAAATGTCATTTTCACATTCATTTGATGAATTTTCTAATTTTTTAATGCGGCAATAGCAAGTATCATCTTAATTGGGGTTATTCGCGTATAATGAGTATCAAAGTAATATAGACCTTCTTGTTATCTAAATCATTTGATTTCCAATCTTGCTTTGTACTTGTCAATGGTTTCATTGGCTTTCATCTTCTTCTTGAAGATCCATTTATAGCCTAGTGATTTACAACCCGAAAGTAAATCTACGAGCTCCCAAGTATGATTTTGTAAAACATAATCTATTTCACTTTTAATTGCTTATTTCTATTGAGCCATTCCGAAGAAGTTACCGCTTCTCGATAAGAAGTAGGTTCATTTTCTATCATAAAAGAAACAAAATCGGGTCCAAACAATTTCCCGATTCTTGCCCTTTTGCTTCTTCTAGGTTCAACCTTTTCTTCGTTAGGTTGATTTTGTCTCTCATCTTAGAGATCATTATCATCTCGTTGTCTCTGATCTTGGACAACTTCGTCATCTATTCTAGATGATTTTCTAATTTCCTTCGTTAACAAGGAAATATATTTTCAAAGAAGGAAGCACTTCTTTATTCCATTATCGTATCGTTGTGTATATCAACATACACAAAGAAACCATAAGCATCACTGTTATGAGCATATACTAAGAATATGCAATCCACAGTTTCAGGTCAAATCTTTTGAAGCTTGGTGTTCAATACGAATATCTTAGCTAGATATCCCCCCACATTTGTAAAACATTTGTAAATACTTATAAGATAGTTTTCTTATAATCCATAGCTCATAAGAACTATCTTATTTTTTACTAGGGATCTTATCTAAAAAATAAGTAGCCGACATAATCGATTTCCCCCACATGCCATGGTTGGTTAAACCAGGACTTACGAACATGGCATTAACCATATTTTCTAAAGCACAGTTCTTTTCTATATCAAGAGCAATAAATTTGTGTCTTATTCTAAGTTTAGCACATAAATTTAGAAATGGAGACACATATTCACCTCCTCTATGACTTCGAACCACCTTGTTTCTGATAATAAGTTGATTCTCAACTTATTGAATCAACTTATTTATATAGAACAATCTTGTCTATATCCTTACTCTCAAGTAAGTGTAAATAACAATATTTTGTACCACCATCAGCAAATATGATGAAGTACTCGCTATTCGCTACCTTAGTAGGTATCAATTCTAAATCACATAAAAGCATGTGAATCATATCAAGGGGTTCAGTTATTTCCGTTCAATTAAGAGAAAAGACAATCTTGTCAATTTGGCTTCAACAAAAGTTTTAATTTTGTAGTCCGTGTCAATACATAAACCATTTATACAAGTAAAGCACAAACCTTTTGAAATATGATCAAATCCATGGACTGGTGGTTAAGACCCATCGACAACAACATTCTCGGATCCATTCCTGTTTTACAAAAACATACATAAGGATGTTTGTTAGAATGTTATAATAAGGTCACATGTTATATAAGGAAATTTGGATGCGATAATGTAAAGCGCAAAAACTTATCAAGATGATCAACATCCATAGACTGGTTAAGTATAGATAATAACCTCCCCTTAGGGGGAGATTGTTTGAAACACTTATTTTATAAAGTGTCGGTTATTATAGGTTTACGAGCTTTGTACAAAATATTCATAAACTTGATTTAACTTTCAATAATCAACTGGTTTGTCATTATGTTTAGCTTATTTGTCTTTCATTTTTAACCGACTCTCTTCGGCTAAAATCAATGATTATTGAGAATCAATCATATAAATGGATTCATATTTATCAGCTAATGTTTTTCCATCATACAACACTGGTTGTATTCTTTGAGCTTTCTTGAGATACAAAGGATTTTGATAACCAAAAGCCATTTTGCTTGCACTGTCGTAAAAATCAGTTGGTTTGATTAACATGTGCATCGTTTGAACCTGCTTGTCTAGTCTTTACAAAACCATGTTTTCCAGATTCCATTTTTCTTTTATATTTGTAAATATATGTGAGTAATCATGATTTACTTATCTTATCTTTTATATGACTCTTTTTTAGAAGTTCCAAATTGTTTTTCAGAAACGAATTGGTTTAAACTTTTAAAGAAAGTTCTAATTGAAGTGAAGATGATGCAACTTGGGAGCTCTTAACTGATATAGAAAAGAGGTCTCCTGACATTGACCCTTGAGGTCAAGGGTCTCTAAAAGGGGGAACCATTGTTATGGGCGGGAAGGTTTGGCGCGTGAGGGGCACGTGCATAGCTTTAAGCTAGGACATGTGAGTGTGCACGTGGACACTAACCAAACCACAAATGTCCCTAACTAACATTGGCGCCCAAAAGTGATAGTTTAAATACTGCATTAGTTGATCTCATTTGGCATTCTTGATTTGTAAAAACTCTCCTTTCTCTCAGTAATATCTTGAATGTGTTGGGATTTTAAATCTAATTAACCATTAAACACGAGTACGCAACGGAAAGTAAAAATTTTATAGAATTCATAATTAACAGATTAGAGTTGTGTTCCTTTAGCAATAAATGTTACACATTCTTGAATATACGCCATATGTATAACAACACGCGTGACCACTTGGATCAAAGTATTAATCCCTCTACTTCTACACACACAATACGTTCTGTAGCAAACAATTAAGTTTATGCTTATGTATTAGTGGTGATAAGAAATAAAACCAACACGTTCTGTAGAAATCAACAGATTGAAAAACACTTGTGGTTTTTTCCCTTGGATCGAACCTACACAGGAACCGAAAAAAACCTTTTGAGTTTTGGTTGATCGAACATAATCTAAAAAGATGGAGAGAGTTTTTAGGGATTATAGTTTCAAGGTCTTCTCAACAATGATCCTTAACCTATTTTATACGCTAAATTCATTGTTGATCCTTGTAAGGAAAACCCTTTCACATCCCTAATAGGGGTTTATGACCAATTAAGAGGAAACCGGTACTTTATTGTTCCCCTTAAATGCCTTATTAATAACTCATTAATTATTTACTTTAACTATTTAACATATGTTTTGCTTATAAATTAAATATATTACATTTTATATTATTCTTAATTGTTTTACGTACTATTGCGTACGTCCACGTTGGCTCGTATAATTAATCCGGAAATATTTTAATTTTATAACTTGGGACATATTCCGACAGCTCCCAATTGGACATGTTAATTAAACAAATAACATTGGTAAGCGTCTTGCAACTGTCATATGCTCCCAGAAATATCGAGTGTGGTTCATAAAGTCACGGATTAAAGGATTTTGGTACTTTACAATCCATTTGTTTCGTACCGTTTGTTAAAAATGGATCTGGATAAAGGATACAAATTCCCATTATTTAACGATTATGTTTCTCGTATATGTAACTAATCAAGATTACCGAAAATCAATGAGACACATCTACATGAGTTTTCGGGTACGGCCATACACACATCTGATTAATTCTACGAGGGGCCCAGTGGCATCATTCTTCAACATTTGAAGGAACAAATTTATTATTGACTACAAGTGTCATGTCACCATGCTTCATAATCACTTCTGAAATAATCCTTAATAGCTACCTTATTCAGGATAACCAGAACCAAATCAAGAAGGATAATCCACACATGCAAGACCTACTTGCTCTCAAGTCTAAGGATTTATGTAAATAAAATCACGTACAAGATTCACTTGATGACGTCCATCCATAAAGTGATATTCTTGTGGCGGAGAAATCCAATAATCATCTTATGAATATCATGTGAGTTTGGTGGACTCATCCTTAATATCTCCAATATCACCAATCACTCAGAATTGTCTTAGTTTAACAATATTCTCATATTGTTAAATGACAACGGATTAATTTAGAATAATAACATTTATTATTCACGGATTTAAACATTCAAATAGGACACAAATTAAGATATATATATATAACAAAATACCAAGTATCATTATCATAAAATAAATTGTTCAAACATCCCTTATCCAAATACTAAATGACTCGCGTGAACTTACTCCTTTTTACATATAAATAAATATAAACATATATAAATATATAACAAGGAACAACATCCGCGAAATCAATAAATCCGGAAGTAGTATAGAGTGTCTCCGGGTCGTTATGTCCCAACAAAGCTAGAATGGAAAATCGAATGACGAACTGATAATTGATGTTTGAATATGACAAGGATGTGATTGGGCACTAAACCTAATTTGCAAAAGCACACAAAGATAAGCAAGGAAAATAATCTAGAATGAGCATAAAAGCTAGAAATGGCAAAAACACTTAAAACTTTTAAACTAAGACACAAATAAGCTCAAATAAGCTTAAGAC